>CANXYC010510397.1:0-15026 GCA_948193065.1 Aleurites moluccanus
CATTATTTAGAAAGGCTTGGTGCTTTTGCACGTTTATTGGATGAACAGTAATTCTTCAGATTGCTCTTATCCTGATTGTCATCACCTAGATCACGGTGTAGGCAAGGATCCAGTAATAGGTTTGTTAAATTCTATTATAGATCGTTTGGACTCTCTAAATAATTCTATAAATAAATTGTTTAAAAATTTAGAAGAGTTGACTCTTAGACAAAGTGAATTTGAGGAATTTTTCCTTGAGAACAAAGGCCCTTTAGGACTTGTTGCTAGCTCTCGTTATCACAACGAATATAAAAAGCTGAACGAAATCATAAATAAAAGAAAAAATCATTTAAAAGATCTTTAGGAGTAACTCTCTATAATTCCGCCTCTGAACAAAACAATTAGAGGGAGGGCAGACTCACCTGAATGGTATCAGAGTCTAAAAGAGAGGATTTTTGAATTTTTTTGAAAGAAAAGTAGGATTTTGGGGGTAAAAATAGAAATAACTTAAGTTTGGGGCTGAGAATGACTGCCAGTGAAATGCGGCTAAAAATTTAAGGATTTTTGTGTTACGTTTTAAAATTTAAGAATAATAATGTGCGCGAGCTATAAGTTAGAGTAATATGAGTGAAATGATCTCCACTAAAACATAATATTTGTAAAAATGAACAAATATTAAAGCAAACAAAAGCTTCCAAGTTTTTAGAAGGAAATAATGTAGCAAATGTAGGTGAACAAAATAACATCGTTATCTAATAGCTAATAAATTATGTTATAAAAACTGTCATCACATTTTATATATTTTATTGTAGATAATTATTATTTTTTATTATTATCAATTTATTTATTGTAATTTATATATAATTTTATACTATTTAATGTTTATTTGCTGCATCGCACAAATAAATTAACTAATATGTATATATATAATAAATTTGAAATAATTTTTTCTTTTAATTATCATTGATAAAATATTATTTATATATATGTAGGTGACGTAGAGAAGTGGCATTTTTTATTTATTTATTAATGATGTAAAGTCCATAGTCTATAGACCATAGTCCATAGGCCATACATTGAACTAAAATAAACAAATAAATAAGAAGTCCACACCCATGCGTGGCTTTGGGTGGTCCTCTCCTATATATATAATTTTTTTATTTTTCTTATTTAACTTTTTCAATTCCAATTATATATTCTCCCGCACGGGCTTCCCGTCCAATGGGCCCCAAAATAAATCCTCTAAAATGCTGCGATTGAATTGGACACCTTTACTATGATTATTTATGTATAGTTGTGCAATGCAAGTGAAGTTACACAATTGGTGAATAACTCGTGAAGCAATTTCGTCAATTTTTCTTTCTATTTTTAATCATCGCATTTTTAAATTTTAAGTTCATTCTTTAAATTCACTCCAACTTAATTTAATAATTTATTATGACGTAAATTTTTATATATTTTATTATTAAATTTATAAGGTTGAAGAATTATTCCCTTTAAAAATTTTCAATTATCTATAATACATATTATGATTAATCAGCTCAATTATAAATAAAGATATCATAAATAAATTATAGTACACTAATGATTTATTTACAAGTATTTTGCCCCATTTTATAAAAAATAAAAAGTCATCATTACACAAATAGACAAATATCTATTTTATTATATGAAATTTTTTTATTGAATTTTGATAATTTATTTTTAAATTTTAATGTAACAAAAATGAGCATTAAATTATATATACATATAGCAGCACACACAATGGATAGATATTTAAATATAAAACTTTCTTGTGCACGTAAGAGTAAGAGTCTCTGAATATTAAATTATAAAATTTAATTATTATTTAAAATAATACGTGTCGATTATTAAAAAATTATTGAATATTTAAATATTTAATTATTAAAAATTAATTATTGATTTTTTTTTCGAATCGATAAAATTTAATAATAAGTAAGAGTTGAGATTACCGATTATAATTTTTGTTAATTAAAAAAATATCTTTTAAAATATTTTTTATCACAAATAAATATTTATCAATCGTTATCCAAATACTATCTAAGTATATATTTATCTCATATATCAAATTAAATTAATGAATGATAATATATTTTAGTAAATATGATTTTATATATTAAATTAATAAGTGATGAAATATTTTAATTAATATAATTTTTTTATTTAATAAAAAGACATGGATATTTTTTTCAGGTATTTTTATCTAACATTTTTTGGCTAATTATTAAAAAATATTCCAAGAGTGGATTTTCTTGGCAATTTCGTAGCAGATCACCGACGCAAAGTTCATGCTCCAGAAAATAAAAGCAGCGGATATTTGAGAGTGAAAGCATGCAGGGGCAAGTGGGGACACCGCCAAATTAAGCGGTTGGTAATGAGAGAGAAAAAAAATTGCTTCACGTATGGTTGTCGGACCACCACTATCACCACCACCACTAACAACAACACAACATAATTTTTTATTTTAATTATTATATTAATTAACGTGATTTACGCTTACAACACTCTTCTTTTCACCAACCCGACAATAGAATTGTTTCTTAAATCATATGCTTACACCTTTAATCATTATTAGTTAAATATTAATCATATTGTTATATATGACTTTTCTGAAATTGATTTTATTTTATTTTATTTTTATTTTTATTTTTATTATTTTTGCCTTTGTTTGGTACATGGTACTTTGGATAAAACAGAATAATCTTAATTAAAAATTATTATTTTTAAATAATTTTAAGTTTTATACTATGTAATAGGACGAGGGAGGGGTTAACATTTGATATTAATTTAATTCCTATACAAGGGGGAATGAAGCAGGTGGTTTGGCAATAGGGAATTATTAGTTTATTGCATCAAACTTTTAAATAAAGAAATAAATTAAAGGGTTTGGATTAATTAATTGTAGTTTGTTGGCTGAATATTTTTCTCAAAGTATAAGAAATTAGAAGTACACATATTCTCTTTTAAAAAATTTTAGGTGTTTTGAGATATAATTTAATATTAAATATATATACAGTTTAGACAATAAATTTAAATTTATTTATTCCCTCAATACTAAAATAAATAAATAGATATACTAAAAATATTATAGTGGTCAATTAGCATACAAGCATTCTTCATAGAGCATAATTCAATTTTAAAGGCCAAATTAAGTTGATTAGGATTATATGTTTAACTTTATAGTATTGTATTGAAATTATCTTAAAACCAAACCATTTATGTTTTGGTAGAAATTAAAATAATATTTCTTTTAGTATTAATTGGACTTATGACCTTAAAATTTTGAAGAAAAATTATTTATTTATTTATTTATTCATTGATAGAGTTACACAATAGCGTAGCTCTTTTTTTTCCATAAAATCTTTCATTCTTTATGTAAATATTTTAATTTTTTTTTTATATGTCTCAATTTTATAATTCAAATTATATTTTATCTTGACATTTCAATAATATTTTCATATATTTTCTTAATAATGATACAAAAAAATTAAAATAATAAATGAATTAAAAAAAATAAAAAATTATTAATAATTATATATTTTGTAATTAAAATGTTTATTATACAACGAATGATATATTAATTTTATAGGCATTGAATTTGAGCCTTTTGATAGATAATTTTTTTTTTCAGGTGAAGGTTAAATGAGAAAAAAGCTCAAAATATATTTTTTTGTATTGGACTTGGAAATTTTATTTATGTGCAGTTTATGGAGATTGAATGTCGAGATTCTATTTTTAATATTTTAGTAATTTGCTTTATGTACATTAAATTATGACTTTTAAGAAAATTGACATTAAATTGAATATAAATTCAATATTTTTAAAAAATTCTTAAAATAAGTTTTTTTTTTTTTAAATTAAATTATATTAAAATGAAGTATATATTACTAGAATTTTATTAACAATTTATTTAAAATTTTCAGATCTATACATATCTTATTTAATATAAATTTTCAAAGAGTTAAAGATTTGAAAATTTACCCGTTTATGTACCTTTTTTTTTTTTTTGTTATGATCTAATTTTATTTTTACTTGCCCAAATTTATTAATTATTTGTCATATTCATAATATTCATATCGTGTTAAGAATTATTGGCTTTAATTGTAAGATTCCAGCACCATCAACAATGTTTTTTTTTTTTTTTTTTTTTTTTTTTTTTTTTTTTTATCTTGGAGCAATTATCGTTGTATCTCTTGTATTTATTGGGCATGATCTCGTATCACTAGTATAAAAGGGCGAAATCCCAATAAAATTATAAGTGTAATGTTGTTGGGTGCGAATCTTGATTAGAGGAACCCTCAATCAAGAATTTAGGAGAAATGGATGTGGGAGAAGAGCTTGCATCAAACCACTATAAAATCGAGCTAAGAAATCCCTCACTCTCTCTCTATTTACTTTAATTACTTTGAGTTTCATAATATAGTGCATTTAGGTTGAGAAATTGCATTAAGTTTTAATCTTCTATTCACTCCCCTCTAGGAGCATTACTATTTAGGGTTAAAAATTGAGATGGAAGATCAAGAGTCAAACCGATGGTTTCCTATGAACAAGTCTATAATAGGGTCCTTCTACAATCTTCTTAGAAGGATCAAATGAATAAACCAAACTACATCATTTTTCTTCTATTCAAAGGGATTAAGGAATGGGCCCTCGAGCAGCTTGCATTACTTTGGAGAAGGGATTGAATTTGAAAGTGTCCTTAGTGGATCCCTCAACATTCTAAACAGTAGGACATAGTTTATATGAGGTAATATGAAGCATCAATGAGTTGCAAAAAGCATGAACCATTATGCAGACATCACATATAGGTTGTCTAGGCTATGTCAGCCTTGCAAAACATGGAACCACTATGTTAAGGCTGGGTTTTGAGTCTAGATATAGGACTACTATAAGGTAATAATGAAGCTTTCCTCTCTTTATTTTTCATGCAGCAATTTGTGTAATGTGTGAAATGATGTAAATACTCTTAGAGACTTAGGATATGTTGCAAAGGTTGCAAGTTTAGACATGCACTATTCCGACTTGCAGGCTTATACTCATGTCAAAGAGGAATAAGCCAAGGCTTTATATGCTAAACTGATGAGCTTGGAAGGAGAGGTGAAGTCTTTTAACTAAAAGTCTATTAAAGTTGCCAAATTATAAAAGTTAAAGAGTAAGAATCACCATCTCCAAGATCTTTTAGGTTAATATAAGGATAAGGATTTGAAAGCACAGTTGGGAGAAGTAATGGGTGAGTTAACAAGGAATGCTGAAACACTATCCTCCATTTCTTCCTTAATCAAGGAGATTACCGTTAAGAGAGACTCTATTTGAAGGTCTCTAAAGATCTCAGGGATCGAGCACAAAATAATTAATTCTAATTTGACCTTATTGGAAAGGGTTGACAAGAAGTTGCATGAGACCTAAACGAACCTGATGAAGCTTTAATAGGCTAATCTCAATTTAGAGCCAAGGTTTAAGTTGCCATGGTTCATCACCAGAGAGCTGGGAAAAATGCGGTGAGCACTATAAAAGATTACAATAGATCTGATGAGTATATAGTAGTGCTTATGGCTACCTCTAAGGAGATGGCAGCTGAAGCGCACAATAATGTCTTGAACTATGTTACCTATTACCAGTTAGACATCTACCATAAGGTTTTCAAACTCACCTCTCGGATGCACCTCTTTGCTCCCAACAACTGCTTCATCTAGCGAGGTGCTTGAATAAGAAGCATCTATATCTCCATAAGACAAACCTCTGATGTTCTTATGGAGGCATTTGGCCCAGCAATTGGCCAAATTCCTTAGGAAAACCGAGAAGGATCGAAACTCTTTGCTTTATCTGATGGTGATTAGACTACCTCCCTTTTTTAATGCATTTTATTTTTAACTTACAACTATACATTTTATCTTTTAAAATTCATATAATAAAGTCAATTTTACATTGCATTCATTTATACTCGTCAATTTCTTTATTCATTTTAATAAGTATAAATATGGAGCACATCTTTATTTATTTTGTGTAGCTTTCCCATTTGATTTCTTTGTTTGTTAATGTTTGAAGTTCACCCTTAGACATAGAATGAGCCAGCATATCAATCTTCTAGTCTTTAAGTATCAGGGAAGTAGCGAACTTTAGACTGTATGCTCTTCGGTGAAAAGTATTGGAGGTCACTCCTAAGTACTTAGAAAATCATGACATGAATATATGGTCTTTAGGCACTACTAGGATGGTGGTCTTTAGGTTTACATGCTCTTTTGTGAGGGGTTATAAAGCTTGCCTCTATAGGCTTAGCAAATTGGCACATCAACATATGATCCTTAAGTGCCACTAGTATAATAGTCTTTAAGGTTGCATGCTCTCCTATATCACAATAATGTTTTGGACTAGGTTACCTATTACTAGCTAGACATTCACTAGAAGGTTTTCAAACTCACTTTCCGGATGCACCTCTTTGCTCAACAACTACTTCATCTGGCGAGGTGCTTGAATAGGGAGCAACTATATCTCCATAAAACAAACCTCTTATGTTCCTTTGGAGACATTTGGCCCAGCAAATGACCAAATTCCTTAGGAAAATTGAGAAGGATCGAAAATCTTTGCTCTATTCAATGGCGACTAGACTACCTCCCTTTTTTTAGTTCATTTTATTTTAACTTACAAGTTACATTTTATCTTTTAAAATTCATATATTAAATTCAATCTTACATTGCCTTTGATTATACTCATCATTTTTCTTTATTCATTTTAATAAGTATAAATATGGAGCACATCTTTAATTATTTTGTATAGCTTTCCATTTGATTACTTTGCTTGTTAATATTTGAAGTTCACACTTAGGCGTATGATAAGTCGTCATATCAATCTTTTAGTCCTTAAGTATCAGGAAAGCAGTGATCAATAGACTGCATGCTCTTCAATGATAGGTCTTGGAGGTCACTCCTAAGTATTTAGAAAATCGTGACATAAATATATGGTCTTTAGGTGCCACTAGGATGTTGGTCTTTGGGCTTACATGCTCTTTTGTGAGGGGTTATAAAGCTTGCCTCTATGAGTTTAGAAAATTGGCACATAAACATGTGATCCTTAAGTGCAACTAGTATAGTGGTCTTTAAGGTTACGTGCTCTTCTATGAGGGGGCTATAGAGCTCACCTATAGGGGCTTAGCAGATTGTTGGTCTTAGGTGCCATTAGGATGACAATCTTTAGGACTATATGCTCTCTTATTAAGAACTATGAATCTTGATTTTAGGGGTATAGTAGGTTGCCATATCAACATATATCCTTTAGGTGCTACTAGGATGGTGGCCTTTAGGATTGCATGCTTTCTTTTGAGGGGTTATGGTATTCACCTCCAAAAGGCTTAGTTAGATTGCTATATCAATATGTGTGTCTTCAACTTGTGTTAGTATTTCACCTAATATTTGAATCATATCTAAAAGGAGATCCATCCACTTATAAAGAAGTGACGAGACCTAAGGACTCCTTGTTATGGGTAGAAACCATTGACGATGAAATGAACTCTTTGTTATAAAATCAAACTTGGCAATTAGTTGATTTGACAAAAAGGGCTAACACTATAGGTTGTAAGTGGATTTTCAAGAAGAAACTTAATCCTGACGGATCAATAACTTGGTATAAAGCACGTTTAGTAGTTCAGTGATGTACTCAAGTCTATGGGATAGATTATTTTGATGTATACTTCCTAATCTGTCTCTTGACTATGATTAAAATTCTTCTTGCTTTGGCATTTATTGAGCATTATGTTTTGTATCAAATGGATATAAAAACATGTTTTCTTATTGGAGATCTAATAGATAAAATCTCCATGAGCCAACCAGAAAATTTTATCATGAAAGGTTCGAAGAACAAAATTTATAAATTAAACAAATCTTTATATGTTATGAAATAAACACCTAAATTGTGGGCATCAAAAAATTAATAAGGTTGTAACGAGCTTAGAATTTAAATCCTGTTATTTTGATAAATACCTTTATTTTCGTTTTGTGTCGAATAATATTGCAATTATTTGCTTATATGTAGATGACATATTGATACTAGGTACAAATCTTTCTGCAGTAAATGAAGTGAAAATCGAATTAGCTAAAACTTTTAACATGTCATATCTTGGTGCAGTGGAAACCATTCTCAGTATGAAAGTAAGTTTTACAGGGCAAGGTATCACCCTTAGCCAAGCTCATTACATTGAGAAACTACTTTGTACATGAGGATACAGTGAGTGCAAAGTGGTTGAGATACCATATGATCCTATCAAACGATTAAGTCCTAATAAAGGAGCTAGGTGAATCAGTTGGATTATTCCAAACTGATTGGTAGTCTCATGTTTGTAATGACTTGCACTAAGCTACACTTAGCCTTTACAGTTGGCATACTGAGTTGTTTCACTATTAATCCTAGTCAGGAGTATTGGAATGCCTTCACGACGCCGATGAGATATCTTAAGGGTACTCTAATCTATGCTCTTCATTATAGTGGTCATCATCCTATCTTGGAAGGTTTTTCTAATGTATTCTGGTGTTTAGAATTAGGCAACAGTAAATCTATTAGTGATTATATTTTATATTGAGTGAAGCAGTTGTTGCATGAAAATTTGAGAGACAGACTTATATTATTTTATCATATATGGAATCAAAACTTTATTCTCTAACTTCAGTAGGTGGAGAAGCATATTGGATAAGAAATCTTATCCTGGATATTTCAGTGACTTGTTTAAAGATTAATTCTTTAAGTTAGTTATGTGATAATCAAGCTACAGTTTCAATAGTGCAAAACTCACTCTTTAATGGTAAGAGGAGGCATGTTAGACTAAAACATGTCATGTTGAATTATCTTATAAAACATGGTATTATCACTTTGGTTGATATGCGATGGAAGGAAAATATGATAGATTCTTTCACAAAGGGACTGAATAAAAATCGAATATTCAAAACTACGGGAGAAATGGTGTTAAAAATCATATAGATAGGTCTTAACCTACATCGGTGTTATTTTAAATTTTTGAATCTCTCTTTGTTAACTAGGATAAACACTTGATAATGTTTTATTGATGTCTACAGTTGTTAATATATCATTCCACATTTAATGATATATTCTTTTTTATGAGATAGTTTACCTCCATTTGAATGTTTTGTTTAGAATAGTTATATCATTTCATATCTGATGATGGGGCTTAACTAAATTTGAACTTGACAATTGTAACATTTCACATAAAACATTAAATGATACTTTAGGAAAAAAAAAACTCTTTAAATCTTATTCTTATAAAAAAAAAAACTTGACATTAATATTTATTGGTATTGACATTGATATTTATTGATATTAATACTTATTGAAATTGATATATGATTATTTTTAGTCATTGTGGTATTGTGTTAATTTCTTTTGGTTGAACTAGACACTTTCAATTGTTACATAAATGATTGGATTCATATGAAATTCATATTTGATAACTTACAAGAAATGACGAAAATGGAGGAGCAAATCTTAATTGAAATCCTGAAAAGAATGATCTACTTGATGGATAATTTTTCTATAGCTATGGACTGCGAGGACTATTATATTTTCTTTTTGTTGAATAAATAGTTCACTTACATGTGAAACTATCCATTTTAATTAAGTTTAATTAATTTTTAAAACTTTGTTTTGGTTCACTTATAAGTGAAAGCTATTGATTATGTTTTCTTGAATTTAATTTGTTTAAAGAATTCATATTTTTGAATAATAAATATTTTTATGATATGAATAATTCAACATTTTAATTTGAACATTACATTATCTATTTATTGGATTATGCTATATGTAGAATATAAGAGAAAATTATTAGGTATTTAACAATTACCCCAAGTATGTTATAATATAAGCCAATATAAACTTTTATAGTGGGTTTATATAGGTAAAAGCTCATTAATTAACAAATCCTAGTGTATTATGTTAGTTGGAGATAACACATTATGGATCTTAAATCAGATACCCTGAGGTAATGCTTGAAACAATTGCATATTACTTGATACACATAATTCTTAACACTAATGAGTTTGAATCTTGTTGGGTGTGGCTTGCAAGTCTTGTTGGGTTTTAGTCTTGTGAGAGGGATAACAGATGAGCATAAGGCCAAACCTGATAGTTTGGGCAAGGACCCTATGATGATCAAGTCAACAACTTTTTCTTTTTACAGGAGAATCCTTATCTCCCAAGGAGATTATGAACATGATCTTTCAGAAAGAAGTCTTTCAGTAACAAAAAAAATGAGAAGACATAAAAAAAAAAAAAGTTACCTTTGAAAAAAGAAATTTGAACTTGAATACTGATAGTAAATCTTGAAGATTGTACTGTTCAACAAAAATGATGATGTTAATATGTCTAGAAGGGTCATCTTTATAAAAATCTCTGGACGCATTTAATGTACTTCGATGATCAGTTGTCTTGTGATTGCAAGGCTACACATCTAATTAGGGGGTTGAGATTGAGGGTGATTGCATGTGAAAATGGAGCTTGCATGAGAAGCTAGCAAGTCGCTAACTTTGTAATTCATACTTAAAAAGGAATCCCTTGCTTGTCAGGCCTTTTGGGCATAAGGCTCCCTAGCTGTTAGGGTTTTAGGTCAAGCAATATGCGATTGCTTGAAGCATTACACCCTAGATATTTCAAATTAGATACCTAGGGTGTAATATTTCAAGCAATCACATATTGCTTGACCTAAAACCCTAACAATCTTAAAGTATTAGGTTTTCTAATTTTTGGAATCAAGGTTTCTTGTTGAATAATTTTCAAGGTTTCTTATTTTTTATTCAAGTTCTAATTTGATTAATGACATAATCAAATTTGTTGTTCTTGATTCTTTAGTTTAATTTAAAAAAAAATTAAAAAAAGAAAAAAAGAAAAGAAAAGAAGAAGGAACAAAATACAGATTCGGTGCCCGAAGATCACAAGACGGACATCGGAGCCCAGCAGAAGATTTGAAACTGGTTCGATTCGATTGCTGGTTTGATTTGATTCATCGAGTCGGTTCAAATTATTAGTTTAATTTGAAATTGGTTCGAGTTGATTGCTGGTTCGATTTAATTATCAGTTCGATTCAATCATCGGTTCAATTCAATCGTTGGTTCGATTCAAATAATTAGTATGATTCAATTGCTGGTTTGATTCAATTGGTCTGATTCAATTGCACTTGTTCCAACTTTTTTTTCTTCTATATAATTTTTGATATTTAATTGTCTATTAAATATATAGAAGAATGGATAAACGTGTTCCGATTGAGATGGTCAAATTGGAAACTTTTAGTGGATCTGAATTTAATTTCTGGAAGCGAAAGACTCAATTTGGATTGAAATATGAAAATATATTTGACACTGTTTTAAGTACTTTTGCTGCTACAATGGAGGATGTTGATGAATCTCAATGGAACAAGGACGATGACTTCTGTAAATACTATTTATTGAATTGTCTTTCTGACCGGTTGACAGAAGTTTTTATCAAATATAACACTGCTAAAGAAATATGGGATAATTTAGATGCTCAATTTAGAAAAGAGGAGGAATTGTCAAAAACACATCTAGTTGACAAATTCATGGATTTCAAATTTAATGAAAATATGAAAATCACTTCTCAAGTAACTGATCTAGAAAATTTGAGATCTAAATTAAATAATGAAAAGATCATCATATATGATGCCTTTTTAGTTGGGGTAATAATTTACAAACTACCTTTTGCATGGCACACTTTTAAAATTGAAATGTATAGAAAAAAGGTGCAAGTGGGACTGGATGATCTCAAACGATTCATCAGAAACGAAGATAAGAACAGAGCTAGAAATAACTTGGAAATTGTCAGACAACAGCAGTCGACTGCTAACACAATCACACATTCCAAGAAATTTTCTAAGAAATCCAAGTCGACAAAAAATGAACCCCCCAGATTGGAGGACAAAAAGACCATTTCTAAGAAGAAAAGGGGCAAGTGCCACAACTGTGGGAAATATGATCATTTCATTGCAGAATGTAAGGTTCCTCTAAAAATTAAATCTAACACACCAAATAAAGAAACAAATATGATAGTACAGAATACTGAGCCTCGGAATTTCATTGCTATGATCGAAAAAAGTGGAAAGGCCAGTACTTCTTCAAAATAGTGGTTAGATATAGGAGCCACATGTCATGTTTGTAAAAATAAAATGTAACTTGATGATGTTATTGAAGTCAACGAGACTATCGTTGTGGCTAGTGGAGACAAAGAAGCAGTGACTCACACTGGTACAACAAACATAGGGCTCTCTTCAGGTAAAATTCTAACTCTCAAAAATGTTAAAGTAGTTCCATCTATATTAAATAATCTAATTTGTATCAGTCTTTTAAATACTACTGGCATGAACACTTTAATTTCTAATGGTAGAGTAACTTTGTCTGTTAACTCTTGTTATTTTGGATGTGCTTATTTGGTAGGTAGTATGTATAGACTGAGTTTAGCAAATGAAACAGTTAGTCATGTTAGTTCAAATTTAATCGATCCAAAAATATTGCATAATCGATTAGGACATGTGAATTATAAGAAAATGGCTAAACTAGCTAAAACTCATAATATACCATTAGATACTTCGATCAAATTTAACAGATGTAAAGTGTGTGCTCAAACTAAAATTACTAGAAAACCTTCTCAGTCGGTTTCTAGGAGTACACAACTTCTTGAACTAATACATTCTGACTTATGTGATTTTAAAAGCTTCACAACTAGAGGAGGTCGGAAGTATTTGGTAATATTTATAGATGATTTTTCTAGATTTTGTCACATTTATCTGTTAAAATCTAAAGATGAAATATTTCATAAATTTAAAATTTTCAAGAATCGTGTTGAAAATTAATTAAACTTGGAAATTAAAAGACTTAGGAGTGACAGAGGAGGAGAATACAAATTGACAGAGTTCAAGAAATTTTGTAACTCTCATGGCATAATACTTGAAACTACTGCTCCTTACTCACCCCAATCTAATGGCATAGCTAATGTAAGAATATGACGTTAACTGAAATGTTAAACTCTATGTTATTGACAGCTGGCATGCCTTTTTGTTATTGGGGAGAAGTAGTTTTGACTGCATGTCACATCCTGAATAGAATGCCACATTCTAAGACAAATTCAATACCTTATGAATTATGGCATAAACATCCTTGTAGATATGATACTTTAAAGACTTGGGACTATATCGCTTATGTGAGGATACCAAACCCTAGGAGACCAAAGGTAGGACCTAGGACCAACACATGTATATACCTAGGTAGTGCAGAGGATAGTGCAGCTTATCGATTTTTGGATCTATCTACCAATATGGTTATAGAATCCAGAGATGCAGTATTTTTTGAGAATAAATTTCTAAAAGATCAAGGATTGACTTTACCTGGCACTATAGAAATTAATTCAGAACCTCTAATAGAAATTGCACCCAATTCCTCTGATACTCCTCAAATTAATGAATCGCTGCCTTTAAGAGTATCTACAAGAGAAAGAGTTCCCAAAATGTTTAGTGAGGATTTTATCACTTACCATTTAGAGGACGATCCATCTACTTATAAAGAAGCGATGAGATCTAAGGACTCCTTGTTATGGGCAGAAGCCATTGATGATGAAATGAGTTCTCTGTTACAAAATCAAACTTGGCATTGCCAAAAGGGGCTAAGACTATAGGTTGTAAGTGGATTTTGAAGAAGAAATTAAATCTTGATTGATCAATAGCTCGGTATAAAGCACGTCTAGTAGCTAAAGGGTATACTCAAGTCTATGGCATAGATTATTTTGATGTATACTCACCGGTCTGTCATTTGACTACTATTAGAAGTCTTCTTGCATTGGTATCTATTGAACACTATGTAGTGCATCAAATGGATGTAAAGACAGCTTTCCTGAATGGAGATTTAACAGAGGAAATCTACATGAACCAACCTGAAGGGTTTGTCATGAAAGGTTTCGAGAACAAAGTTTGTAAATTAAACAAATCTTTGTATGGTCTAAAACAAGTACCTAAATTGTGGCATCAAAAATTCAACAAAGTTGTAAAGAGTTTAGGATTTAAATCCAGTTATTGTGATAAATGCCTTTACTTCCGTTCTGTGTCGAATAAGGTTGCGATTATTTGCTTGTATGTGGATAACATGTTGATACTTGGTACAGATTTTTCTACTGTAAAAGAAGTAAAAGGCGAATTAACTAAAACCTTTAACATGTCATATCTTGGTGTAGTAGACACCATTCTTGGAATGAAAGTAAGTTTTGGAGGGCAAGGTATCACCCTTAGCCAAGTTCATTATATTGAGAAACTACTTTCTAAATGGGGATATAGTGAGTACAAAGTGGCTGAGACACCATTTGACCCTACTAAAAGACTAAGCCCTAATGAAGGAGCTAGTGTGAATCAGTTAGATTATTCCAAACTGATTGGTATTCTTATGTATGCAATGACTTGCACTAGACCGGACATAGCCTTTACAGTTGGCATGCTGAGTCGTTTCACTAGTAATCCTAGTCAAGGGCATTGGAATGCCTTAACGAGGCTAATGAGATATCTTAAGGGTACTCTAAATTATGCTCTATGCTATAATGTTCATTCTCCTATCTTGGAAGGTTTTTCTGATGCATCATGGTGCTCATAATTTAGAGACAGTAAATTTACTAGTGGTTATGTTTTTACACTGAGTGGAGCAGTTGTGGCATGGAAATCCAAAAGACAGACTTATATTGCTTTATCGTCCATGGAATCAGCTCTAGCTTCGGCAGGAGGAGAAGCAGAATGGATAAGAGATCTGATCTTGGATATTCCATTGACTTGTCTAAAGATTAATTCTTTAAGTTTGTTTTGTGATAATCAAGTTAGAGGAGACATATTAGGATGAAAAATGCAACGCTGAATTATCTAATAGAACAAGGTATTATCACTTTGGTTGATGTGCGATCGAAGGATAATATTACAGATGCACTCACAAAAGGTTTGAACAAAGATCGAATATTCAAAATTATGGGGGAAATGGGGTTAATAGCTATAT
>CANXYC010510417.1:0-25476 GCA_948193065.1 Aleurites moluccanus
TATATATATATATATATATATATATATATATATATATATATATATATATATATATATATATATCATTTAATTTAAATATATTCACCTAGTAATTTATAATTTTTAAACTTTATTTTCTATATCTAAATTTAATACGTTAAAAACAAGATATAGTCAAATTATATATAAAAAAATATCATATCAATTATCATCTCTCACCAACACAAAATATTATTGAATGGTTTAAAATATTTAATAATATATTTTTTTTTATTTTTAATTCATCATAAGTTTAATAGATCAAAATGATCTTATAAATTATATAATTAAAAATAATTTTTTTATTTAATAACATCTACTAATAAATTTTTTTCACTTTTTAAAAAAATAAAAAAAATTAATCTGATCACACTTGATATAAGAAGATTTATTGATATATCACTAAATAGATAAATTCAATTTATCACGTACGATTATTAACTAATTAATAGTGATATAATATATTAACGTATTAATTATACTATAAATTTATTATTTAAATATTTAATTATTATATTAATCATATGATAATTATTATTTATTAATATCTAACCGTTATAGATAGTAGGTAATATATATAGGGTAGATTAAGTTACCTATAATTTTCTCCCACCAAATGGTATTAGTAACTGAATATATAATAATACTTAGATGTTTCAAAAATAAAATTGAATATAAATATTATTGTTATTGAATATTGCCCACGAGTGGTCTTAGCTCTTGGCAGAAGGAAACCTACATGGGAAGCATTATTATTCACATGAATAATGTATAATATTTTGGATTATGCATATCTAATTTTTAAATTACCAAAATCATTGGATACCTACATGAGTCCAGCCTTGAGCATTACCAAGTCTCTTCCTCCCCCACCCCAATAATTTATGAAAAAGGTTAGGCAACTTTACAGTCATCTTCTTGGTTCTGGCATCTAAAAACTCCTAAAAATCTCCAAGTGGTTTTATTAAATTAATCCTATATAATGGTTTCCTTTTTATGCATATCGTTGCTCTGATTCTTGGTTTCTATTATTTTCACAATGCAAGGCAACACTTTTTTTTTTTTCTTAATTCAATGTCATTAGCAAATGAAAATTTGGTTTTAGTGTAAAATAAAAATAAAAAAATTGAAATTTCTTAAATATTAAATTCAATTCTTATTTTTATATGGTATTTATAATATCAGTTAATATTAACTAAAATAATTTTAATTTATGTGATATTTTAGTTTTGTGTTAAATATATCATACATGATGTTAAAATCGGATCAAATCGGTTGGTCGAATCAGAAAAATTGAGAATCAAATTAAGGATCGATCCGGACAGTTCTCAAAAATTCATCTCCAAAAATCGATTAAAAAACCGGTGAACTGGCGGTTAACAGGTGAATTGGTCGAACTGAACCAATTTTTTCGGTTCGAACGGGTCAACAAAATTTTTTTAAATTTTTTTTTATTTTTGATCAAAAATAATAAATGTCAAATTATATTTATTTTCATCTTATATATAATAAATGTCAAATTATATATACATATATATGTATACTGATTTTTTCTTAGTTTAACCAGTTTGACTCTGGTCGAATCTCTGACCCTCTAATCCTCTGCTTTCACCGGTTTTTTAACCGGTTCGGTTTTAAAAACATTGATAATGACATAATATCTCTGATAAAAAATAATAATAATTCAATTTGTGTTAAATTTTTAATAATCGGATTTTTGAATTGAACTTTAGTTAATTATTATCAAAATTATTAAAACTAGTTATATGAGTGATTGTCTTTTACTATTTATATGTCCCATTAATATTTTTATATATTTTCAATGTGAGATTTTTAACACTCTCCCTCGCAACGGACCTACAATACATCGCGGATTTTATACACGAGAGGCTTCACAATACCCTTGCAGACAGGAATGAATATTTACATATGCGAGTTTCGTGCACAGAAAGAAATAAATAACAAAATAATTGTTTTGATATTATGTTAAAAATGTTAGAGCTTATATAATCATAAGAGTGTTTAACCTTAAAAACTAGCTATTAATATTAGAGATACTAATTATATATATGTCATTCAACATTTTGTATATAATATATATAGGATATCATATATTAACTTCCCAACATTTGTAATATGGTATCAGAATTTAATCGATTCATATATGTTGAAAAATAATTTGTACCCCGATTTATCATAATTTAAATTGAAATTTCAATTTCTTATTTAATTTTCGGTATATTCCGGATTTAATTTCACTCCGTGTGAATTTCTTTCAATTATTTGTCTGTTTTGAGTTTTCAATTCAATCAATTCGTCCCATAATAATTTTTTTTTTATTCATCTAGTTTTCATCATAAATTTAAAAATATCAATTAGGGATAATAAAAAATTATCTTTCACTCAGTTGGCATTTGAGAACGAGTGTTAATATATGATATTCTACACACATTAAATATAAAATGTTAAATAACATATATATAACTAGTATCTTTAACCTTAATAATTAATTTTTGAGGTTATCACTTTCATAATTTTATAAACTCTTAATATTTTTAACAGCCAATAATTTTACCAATGTTTAAAAAATTAAAGAATTGATTTTGATACACCTCCAATAATTTCCTATAAAATATTTCCAAATCACAAAATGAAGCAAGATTTAAACATCCCAACACCCCCTACTCCCCCACCCCACTCTCCTAACTAGTCTTTGTTATTATTTAAATGTAAGACCCGGTAAAAAGAAAATATCAAACCAATTCCATTGTATCATTTAGGATGGAAGCTAGATCAATCGAATCAATTAAACTAAATTAAATCAAATTGAAATTGATAATTTTATAATTTATTTGATTTGATTTGATTTAAAAATAGAGTAAACTAAAAATTTAATTTAATTTATAATTAAAATATTTTTTCTTAAATTTCAAACCAAACCAAATTAAAGTTATATATATATTCATTATTATAATTAAATATATTTGATTTTATTTTATATATAATCACATATTTTTTAACTTAATATTAATTTAGAATTTAAAAAAATACTATCTATGAAAATTAAATAAAAAATAGTATAATTTTTGAGAAAAAATATAAATTTTGGATATTAATTAATGGAATAGATAAATTTTGAGTTGTATAATATTAAATTTTTTTTACCGATACTTTATCGTTATTTTTTCTTAAATTTATAATAAAATAATGACGATTTATATAAAAAAAATTTAGTTTGAAATTGATAAATCGAAAATATTTAAATCAAATCAAACTGAATCGAAATTGACAGTTTGATTATAATAATAATTTAATTTGATTTAAAAAATTTTTAAACTCAATATATTAATTTAATTTAATAATGACTGATGAAACCGAATCAATGTCATCCTTAATATCATTCGATCAAAGTTAAAAAAAAAATCATAAAGGAGAAAAAAAAAAAGTTATAATAATTACTGCTTCATGTGCTATTGCTACATTCAAATAAATGCACAATGAAAATATTGGGCCTTTAGTATGGAATACGCATTGAGAATCACGTGAAAATAGTGATCAGAATTCAGAATTCTTGAATTTTATCATTTAGAGGAGAAGGGTTTAATTATTATGCCAACTTATAACTTAATATATATATATATATGACAATTTATTAATTGAGTTTATTTTACTACATAGAATCAATAGTTGATTTTAAATTAATTTATTAATTATAATTAAATATATGAGATTCGAATAGCTTATTTGTCATTTTTTCTACTTAAATTTTTTTATTTTTTTATAATTATTTTTACACACAGACACACACACATATATATTATTTTTCATTTCACCTACTTAAATTTTTAATTTTATTAATTACTTTTTTCCAATTTTTCAATTTTCTAAAAATATTATTTATATAAAAAGTTTCAGTAAAAATTATTATATTTAATAATCCATCACATTTTTTTTAAACTCCTAATCCTTCATCATTTTCTTCTGATAATTAGTTTTTCATATGGGTCTCTGAAAAAAAAATTTTAATTAAAATAGGCCTAACTTTTTCAAAAGTAAAAAAAAAAATTATGATAAAATTCAACATATTTGAAATGAATGGTGAAGGATTCATCAAAAACAATTAAATCACGTCTGAATTAAATGCTTCATATGTTGGAGTTAAAGAATTAAATGCTATAATTAAATTTAAATCATGTCTAAATTGATTTTATTAATTTGGATTACTGCTCTTAATTTGACACAGATTATGAAAATAACTTTTCATATGTAGAAAAATTATTTTTCTAAAAATTATATTTTCAAAAGTAATTAATTATATGTTTGTATTTGATAAAATATAAACTAAAAACTGCTTATAATTTTATAAAGATATTTTTGTCTACTAATTTTTTAAAATTAGTTACGCGTTTAATCTAAAATTCAGCTATTTTGAAAAGTTTTAATTTCTAACTTATCCAAATAGTTAAATTTTAGCTATCCAAATAATTATTTTTATTAATTTTAATATTTACTGAACACTATAAACTGAGTCAAAATTAATTTTTCGTAAAAAAAATTATTTTTTCCTTTTTATAAGTTGTGCCATTGAGAAAGTCATCCATATGGTCAAGGCTAAACACCAATTTCAAAATAATAATAACTTCTTATTATTTTTGTAACTATAAATTAAAGTAATAATAATTTATCCAAATTCAAATTCTGAAATTAAATTACAAAAATTTAGTAACAAAATTAATTCAAAATATCAAATTCAATTTACAAAATTTTAAATCTTAAAAAATAATAATTTTTACATTTAAAATTTTTTTGTAACATAAACTCAATTGGGTTTTTAATACAATTTGTTAATTGCATATTTAAATCTTAATAACTATTCTCAAGATACGTGATTTGAATAACTATAAATGTCTATTTTCTTCCATCCAAAGAAGTCATGAAATTACTTTATGTTTTTTAAAAACCCATCTATTAAAATTTTAATATGTTAATGTGAAGTGTTTGTTATTTTTATATTACTATTTTATTATTTTTACTATATTTATGCTATTTTTTTATTTGTATTAAATTAATAATTGTTCTTCCTTATTTGTTATTTTTTAGTAGGAGATATTTGATTTTAAAAGTGATGATATAAATATTGTTTGATTGAAAATTTAAATGATAATAAAGAATAGTGAAAGATTACAATAAGAGTTATCCGATTATGAAATATTAAATTCGCGAATAATTTATATTTTATTAGTAGTGAGATGGTTATTGTTGATAAAAATATAATTTTTTTAAAAATTTTGATTTTTATTATTTTAAATTATGGTTATTACATTAAATATTTGCATAAGTATTTTTTATTTGAGATTTTATAATTATTGAATTATACTCATGTTGTTTTATAAAAAAATATATAGAAATGTGCATTTATTAGCTTAATTTCCTTATATTTATTTTATTTTCACCTTGATTGCAACTTCCATTGTTTAATTTAATTTTTGTTTACTATGCCCTTTGATAATTTATACAACATAAATAACTTTTATTGTTATTATTTCATTTTTTCTTTATAATAATAAATATTGGTATTAATTTAATTATGTGGTATGGAAATTTTATTTTTATTTTAAAAATAATTTTATTTTAATTCTAATAAATTATTTTATGATATAATTAATTTATTAAATATTAAAATTATTATACATCTTATAAATATAAAATTTAGCTCGTGCAAATTGCGGATATAAAACTAGTTATGATTTATAATGGTTCACACAACTATTTGTGAAGAATTTATTGCAATTATTTTTAAAAAAAAAAAAGAAAAAGAAATTGTTGCAATTAATTACTGTGTGAAATAAAAGATGGAAAATCATGTCCTAAATTTGTTATCCTTAAAAGTTACAAATATAAAGTCATTAATTTATTGCTTATGATTAATTATTTGTTATTATACTATAATCTCCTAATTTTCTTTTATTTTAAATACAAAATTGAAAATACATGTCTTCAATAATTACTAAATTTTTTTCCTTATAATGATTAATAACATATTTCTCCTAACAAAAGGGAATATAAATTACAAAGTGTGGTTAAATGATGATTCACTCATTTCATCCACCAACAAAAATAGAGATGAATATCAACAACTTTCCTTCATATGTAATATAATTTAACATCTTCCAGCAACTTGTCTATGGAATTTTTAGTTAAACTTATTGTTATGTATGTCTTGTTTTTCGGATCCATCATATTCGGAGGTAGATCCGATTCGATTTTGATAAAATTTGAACTCAACACTAATAAAAATAAAATTGATATTTGGTTTATGAAGTGGGTCCAACTTATAACGAGCAAACAAATTTTATTAAGTAGATTCAGGTTGAGAAAAAATTTTAGGATATTTTTTTTTAAAAAAAGCGCCTTTAAAATTTTTTATATAATAAAAATTATAATTTATACTCTTCATCTTAAAATAAAATTTCTGTGTACCGTTTATCCTGTGAACTTAAATTTCTCACGAAACCAAATCACGTTAAATTATTTTAAATTTTTTTTTTTATTTTCTGCTTCGATATTTTTTTTTTTATAATTTTTGTTCTTATTTTCGTTTTGCGCTTACACTTATATTATATATACAAATCCTACAAGCATCAAACAAACTTGCTAATAAAAGTCATTTAACGCCACAATGTTTAACTCTTCTCCTTTCTCTTCCCTTTAATTTCACCATAAACAATTTTCAACCTTTCTAACTCTTCTCTTACATATTTTTCCTTATTACGTCATATTTATATAATATAAGTAGACCTAATCATGATTTATACCTTGAATCTCAATTTAAAAAAAAAAAAATTATAAATTGAATAAGTTGAATTTTTAAAAAAGTTAACATTTTTTAAATTTAAACTTGACTCTATAAATATATTTAGAAGTAAGTTTATAAATATATCTTTACAGTCTCTAATCAAATTTATATATTTTAAAAAATAATATATAAATTCAGTCATATTCATCCCAATAAATTTTAATAAATTTTGAATAGTAAAACATTTAAATTTTTTAATTTTCTTTGTATCAGTATTGAATTCATGAAAAAAAAACCTCACCCGTAAGGCCATAATAATCAAAAGTAAGATAAAAAAAATTCAACTATCCAAATTCTTCATCCTCTCTCTCTTTTTCTTTTTTTCTTTTTTTTCAAATAATTGCTTGTAAAAGTAAATAAATCACACTTTGACAAGGTGGTACTCACCATACCTGCTTAGATCCAAAGAATGAAAGAGAGCAAGTATACTTCAAGACTGTGACCTTATGTCCATAAATATTAAAAATCTTACATTCTACCTTCCAAGTCAAAAGTCAAGAAACCCATCATTCATATTAGGAACACATGCCTAATTGGACCAGATCACCAGAAGTTGCAAGGTCATAGTTGTCTTTCATCTTGCAGCCAATTTACCTTAAGCCACGTGTCAAAATCCCATTTAACAGGAAAATATAGACAGAAAGCAGATCGGCAGCGGCAGGCCTGGCGCTGTGTTTGGGTAGGAGAGAAGTCCCCTTTCCCTCTCTCTGACATTCTACCACTGCCAAATAAAAAGATCTTTTTTTTTTCTTTTCCAATTTTCATATTCTAATTTTTATTGAAAACTCCATTTTTTTATTGCTATTTGTCACAAAATTCCCCATCCTCGCCCTACCCTTTTCACAAAACCTCTCTTGTTTGTATCTCCTTCCTACCCCCTTGCTTATATATACATACAAACCAAAAGATTGATTTTTTCTGTGCATATACAAGTACCCGAATATTTCAATCTCTTTATCTTTTGTTTTGGAGTCAGATAACATTTCTTCTCGGTTTATGTCTTCTTTCATGGCTGCTTTTTGAGGTATTGAATTCATTTATGTTTTTTTTTTCTTTCTTTGTATTACCCCTTTAGAGTGGTCAACTGCAAGACCATGGATTTTTGCTTTAATTTTCTTAGGTTTCTTTTTGTTTCAGTTATGTTAATTTGTTGGCTTGTATTGATTTCTGCTATTGACATGCTTGTTGTTGGAGAATTAATACGTGGGTTCATTTTATTGATTTTGGGAAAGATCCAACAAGGAAGGTCGAGTTTTTTTTTTTTTTATTGCTGCATGACTTTTGGTTATTTACAAATATATGTGTGTGTGTGTGTGTGTGTTTTTCCTTTTTTGGAAAATCATGGAAAGTTAGATTGGGAATTTAGCACAGAAATTAAAGATTGCACTTTTAATGTTATCATTGCTGTTTTTACTTTGTTTTCAATTGACCTTTCATTTCATATGTTAAATTATGCATATTGGTTGGTGAATTTGTATGTTGTTGGATTTTTAATATAAATATATGCTTCTCTCTATTAGATCTGCTCTGACAACCGTTTGATAGAGTTGTTCAATATATATTAAACGTTTGCTGCAGATAATTTACTGGAATTCAGTGTTTCTTTTGATTTGGATGCATAAAGATGCCTGGCATTGTAAAGGAAGGAGTTAATGAGGAAACTGTAGTGAATGAAATGAATGGAGATTCTGTACTCATTAAAGAAAATGCCGTGTCTAACAAGTCCCCCAGGAGCACATTGAGTCCACAAAGCCCTTGCAACACAGCGGCAGATCTTCCTGCTGGTGGGGCACCTGTTGATGAGGTGGCTGTTCCTGGTGTGGTTGACACCTCCATTGAGCAGCTTTATGAGAATGTCTGTGATATGCAGAGTTCTGATCTATCTCCCTCAAGGCATAGTTTTGGATCTGATGGTGAAGAGTCTAGGATCGATTCAGAGTTGCGACATCTTGTAGGAGGAGAGATGAGAGAGGTTGAGATAATGGAAGAGGAAGAGGTAAACAAGCCAGAGGATGATAATCATAGTAATTCCTCTTCCAAGAAGGGAGGTTCATCTGAGAATAAGAAGTCGGGGAAATTGGAAAAGAATGCAAGCACCAAATCTATTTCTTCAAGCACCTCAAAGAAAGGTTCTCACTTAGTATTGGACTCTGAAGCATCATCAAAGTTGAGTCCTAAAGGTAAATGTCCTCCAGAGAAACCACCTATTGACAAGAGAAATGATAAGAATTTGAAAAAAGTAAATGGAGGAGTAAAATCAACAAAGAACAGGAGGAATTCTCCATTGGGAGGATTGAAGTTACAGAATGGAACTGACGATTCATCTGAATCTGGATCAGACAATCCCGATCTTGGACGATTTTTGCTAAAGCAAGCAAGGGATTTGATTTCTTCAGGGGATAATCCCCAGAAGGCTCTTGAATTAGCCCTTCGAGCAACTAAATCATTTGAAATTTGTGCAAATGGGAAACCCAGTTTAGAATTGGTAATGAGTCTCCATGTTGTGGCTGCAATATACTGCAGCATTGGCCAGTATAATGAGGCAATTCCAGTTCTTGAGCACTCTATTGAGATTCCAGTGATTGAAGAAGGCCAAGAGCATGCCCTTGCCAAGTTTGCAGGTCACATGCAGCTGGGAGATACTTATGCAATGCTGGGCCAACTTGGGAATGCAACAAAATGCTACACAACAGGGTTGGAAATCCAGAAACAAGTTCTGGGAGAAACTGACCCTAGAGTTGGTGAGACCTGCAGGTATTTAGCTGAAGCCCATGTTCAAGCATTGCAGTTTGATGAGGCTCAGAGGCTTTGTCAGATGGGTCTAGACATTCATAGAGAGAATGGTGCACCTGCTTCTCTTGAAGAGGCAGCGGACCGGAGGCTTATGGGTCTCATATGTGAAACAAAGGGAGATCATGAAGCTGCTCTTGAGCATCTTGTTTTAGCCAGCATGGCTATGGTGGCAAATGGCCAGGAAGCTGAGGTTGCCTCTGTCGATTGTAGCATTGGAGACACTTACTTATCACTGTCTAGATATGATGAGGCTGCTTTTGCTTATCAAAAAGCTCTCACAGCTTTAAAGACCACAAAAGGAGAGAATCATCCGGCCGTTGGTTCAGTATTTGTACGCTTGGCTGATTTATATAACAAAACTGGGAAATTAAGGGATTCTAAATCGTACTGTGAGAATGCCCTTCGTATCTATGAAAAACCTATGCCTGGGATCCCTCCGGAGGAAATTGCAAGTGGTCTCACTGATGTTTCTGCTATCTATGAATCAATGGGTGAACTTGAGCAGTCAATCAAGTTGCTACAGAAGGCATTGAAAATATATAATGATGGTCCTGGTCAGCAGAGCACAATTGCTGGAATTGAAGCCCAAATGGGGATTATGTACTACATGCTGGGGAATTATTCTGAATCTTACAACTCCTTCAACAATGCAATTTCAAAGCTCCGTGCAAGTGGAGAAAAGAAATCTGCTTTCTTTGGCATTGTTCTTAACCAAATGGGTCTTGCTTGTGTGCAGCGTTACTCTATAAATGAGGCTGCAAAATTGTTTGAAGAAGCTAAGAGCATTTTGGAACAAGAGTGTGGACCATATCACCCTGACACTCTTGGCGTATATAGCAATCTTGCTGGCACTTATGATGCAATGGGCAGGTGTGTATCCCTTACCATTTCTTTTAGTGTCATTTTATATGTGAATCTATCAAAAGTTTATTCTTCATTTTTTGCATACCATTTTGTTGGCATTGAGTTGTTTATGTTATTGCTTCTTTTTATTTGCTTTTCTGTATGCAACTGTGCATGCATGTATACCTCTCTCCCTCTCTGTAGAAGAAGTTTGAATTGGTCAAGTTGTAACTTCAATGCAGGTTGGATGATGCAATTGTGATCTTGGAGCATGTGGTTGGGATGAGGGAGGAAAAACTCGGGACAGCAAATCCAGATGTTGATGATGAGAAGAAGAGGTTGGCTGAGTTATTGAATGAAGCAGGCAGAGTTCGGAGCAGAAAAGCCCGGTCACTTGAGAATCTCCTCGATTCCAACTCGCATAGTGTAAACAAAGATGTTATTACAGTATCCTAAGGAATAAGGATGTTTTATACATTCGTGTATTTAAACAGAATATAATGTATTATAGGATTTAAGTTAAGAAATGAAAAAAGAAGAAGAAAAGGAACAAAGAAATAGATAATGGAGTTTCACTACTTTGATTAGATTCTTATTTTGACTGGGGATTGCGGTGGAAGTGAACATAATAACTGCAGGTGCAGATTGGTTGTATTATTAAGCTCAGTTTTTATTTTTATTAAAAAGGTCATATATTTTGTATCACACTGGTTTAATTTATCAATGTAAATCCTTGGTTGTATTACATTGTTTTTATTTTGTGATGGAAAAAGCTGCAGATTCTTTTATATTGCATTTATAAGCTGGAGTTTTTTATGGGATAATCTCGAATTCGCCTTTGGGAGGATATTTTCTGATAAGTCACTGCATGTTTCTTTATTTTGGCATAATATATTTAGCTTCTTTACCTGGTTAGGGGGCAATGATGATGCCTGGTGCTGATCATCATTCAAAATATGTTTTGATGAACTAATCTTAATTTCCATTTGATTTAGTGATTTAATTATATAACTAGGGGTCCCAAATGCATCTCCATCATTCAACTAACAACTGAAATATCAGCTAGCTTTATCCCTTGTGACTGAGCAAGAATTATGTGTTGTCTTTTTCTTGGTTGGACCTCTGACATTCACTGCTTGATTTGAAGTATCAACTGAAGATATACATCAAGAACACAGCTTAATTAGTCTCGTGCTCATCTGAACATATCAAAGCTATTTATCTAACTCTTGATCGATGATTGAGTCTTTTTGGAAGAGCAGTTGGGAACTACCACTCGGTGTTAAAAAATTTCAATGACTAACTAAAAATGTTCATGCTAATTTAAAGAACTAGTAAACATAATAGTTGAAATGTGAGAACTAAATTTTAGTTATCATTTCGTCTTTCAACCGTTGGCTATTATCAACTACTAATATTTAACTTGCAAAAAATTGACTACAAGTCTATGATGGGGGAACAAACAAAATGGTGCGCTGGCTAGTGAGCGTCAGGCTCGCCTTTTATGAAGATAGTTTTGATTAATTTTTTTTTGACGTCACATTACATTTAAGAATTGTGTTTCAGTCTGAAAAGAATTGCACTAGAGGCTGCGGGGTTTTGGATATGATGTGCTATTAGAAGGGATTGAACTACTTCGATACTGGGAAGATTTTACACTTTCACCTTTAGCCATAGTAAACGTTCAGGGCCAAAATTTCAACTTTCGATCCCACTACTCGTGCCCAAAATAATTTCAGATGTGCTTGGATTTTATCAGAATAATGGATTTCAAGGCTGTATGAAAATGAGTTTATATTTACAGTTAGGCATAATTAGTTAAGTTGATTATCTACCACAATTGGACTTGTTAGGATGACTCATCTGAGGCAGAAAAACTGAATTCTAGGCTTTTCATAATATATATATATATATATATATATATATATACACCTAAAAGATGGTTTTCACCATATTCTATTATATAATTGTCATAATTTATTTTAATTTAATAACATGTCCAATTGTATTATTTTCTCTTTACGTAAAACGTTCAAATATATTCTACTATAACATATGAAATTCTATTGTTACATTCATGTTTGACATAATAATTAAAAACATACAAGTAAGACTTAAAAAATATAATAATTGTTTAATATAATTTCATGGTCACCCAGGGCATGACTTCTGTGCATCTCTGTTTTCTAACTTAGCATTGTTCATATTCTGCTGTGCTGTGTGCTTCTCCAAATAACTTCATAATAATCTCTTATCCCAACAGAAATTATCAAAACACAAGTCACTGTCTCTCGTTCAGGAAAAAGATCTTGATAACAATCTCTTCATATTCATTTAATAGTTGACCCCCTCTCCTTGTTTTCTTGGGCCCTGAAAACAAGAGAGCTCCCATATTGGGAGAGACATATGCTTCAAGTAGCTCATATGTCCTAATCTATTCTAATCCTGCCTGGCAGTGTCCACAAGTGAAAGTTGACATTTGCTTTTTATATTAACCAGTCACAGTTTGGCAAGTAAAAGGAAATTGCCTCTTGCATATCCGAAGATACATAATAACTCAGAGGTGGTAATGTGGCATCCGTCACCCTCCATAAAGATAACATGGATGTTGACACAACAATCAAGACTTGAGAGTTAAAGAACTCCAAATTCCATTTTTTTTAAAAGCAAATTGCAGCCGATATAGATATCCTGTTTAATTCAGCTCAATCTTCAGGGTTTCAAGTAAAGAGACAACACTTGACTTACCTGCCCCCCAACAAAATGGAGGAAAAATCTTCACTGATTAAGCTTTTCACCTCTGTGCTTTTTCTGGCAGATTTGTTCAGTTCTAAATCAGTTGAGTTTCCCTGAAAGTGGAATACCATGTTAATGCTCAGAAAAGTTTCCCAGTTGTACATATTAAATGAACTAAAATTACCAAATTAGAGTAAAAATAAATAAATATCAACCTATGTGTATGTTTACTTGGCTAATAGGGAATCAAAGCCAGGCAGTTGGCATCTGCACTATTCCAATTGTTATATCAAATTTCCATTAGTCATGCACTCTCTGCCTCCATGACTTTCCAATATCAAATATGCAGTCTTGGCACTATGTAGGTATTGGATAATTACTATCAACAGACAGTTCCAACTATTTTTTCGACTTATATGTTTAAATCCAATGACATCAAAGCATCCTCATTCTCATCAGGCCCAATAGTAGTTGACAGAAAATGAGGAATATAACCCAATCTTCTCATTTCCAGTGTTAAACTTTCAATTGTAGCATAAATATTCTCAGATTGATTGTGCGTGGTATCACCAGCAATAAAGATATGAATGCTGTTATTAACTTCAATCCAACTACATCCAGGCTGCTTTTTAATGCCCATATATTTAATTTCTGCTCTAACTCGAGTAACTTCATTCCATTTCCTAGAATCTTCATACAAATTTGCAAGGAGGACACGATAGCCAATATTATTAGGATTAAGTTCAAAAATGTGATTAGCCACAACTTCGGCCAGCATAGCATCACCATGATTTTTGCAAGATCCAAGAAGCGAACCCCATACTCGGTCATCTGGGGAACAAGGCATTGTCATGATCAGATTATATGCCTCATTAAGATGGCCAGCTCGGCCAAGAAGATCAACCATGCAAGTATATTGTTCAATTCGAGGCTCAAGGTTATAGTCTTTAACCATGCTATTAAGATATTTCCATCCCATTTCAACCTTCCCAGTATGGCTGCAGGCAGAAAGGAGAGCAGTAAAAGTTGCATAGTCAGGCTTCATACCAACTTCTTTCATCTTTTCAAATATAGTGAACATTATGTCAGTATGGCCATGCATTCCAAAACCTAATATAATTGAATTCCATGACACTTCATTTCTAGTAGGCATTTTGTCAAATATAGTCCATGAGCTATTTATGTCTCCACATTTGGCATAGGTACTTATTAGAGAATTGCTCACAAGAACATTGAACTCAAACCCATGCCTTAGAAGGTAGCAATGAACCTCCTTACATAGTTTTGTGGCCGATAAATGAGCACAAGCAGAGAGAATACATGCCAACGTTACAGTATTGGGTTTTATCTGTTCAGATTGCATATCAAGGAATCCCTTCAAAGCTTTATCTGCAGACTCATTTTGAGCAAATCCAGATATTAGGGCATTCCATGACACCAAATCCCTGGTTGGTAATCTACCAAAAACGTTTTGAGAGGACTCCATGTCTCCACATTTTCCATACAAATCAACTAGGGCACCGCCAACAAAAATATTAGAATCAAATCCCAGTTTTACCACCAAACCATGGATTCCCATGCCACTGGGTTTAAGAACCAAGAATGAACATGCCCGTAGGGCAGCCAAGAGGATGACAGAATCCGGCAAACCATAATCCAACAAAAATTCTTGAAATAATCGTAATGCCTCATTGGAATAGCCATGCTGGGCACAATTTGATATCACTGAACCCCACAAAACTAAGTAATTATTTTGAGATTGCCTAAATATCTTCAAACCAGTTTCAGGATCACCACAGTTAAAGTACATCTCCACAAGAGCTGTTCCAACTCTTATATCATTTTCAAGTCCAAAGCTGAGAGCAACTCCATGGATCTGCTTACCAAATTCTAAATCTAACAATTGTGAGCATAAAACTAAAACAGCCACCAGAGTGGAGGAATCAGGGTCAATCCCTAATTCCAACATCTTGACAAATGATTCCAAAGCCAATGAAAGAAGCTTATTTGAAACATATCCCAAAATCATCACATTCCAAACCACTTTATTTTCTCTCACTAATTCTTCATCAAGACTTCTCTTGAAAACATGTTGAGAACTCCTTACATCTCCACATTTCATGTACATATCAATCAACCCACTGACCAAGAATTCATCAGAATCCAACCCATTTTTCACAAGGGACCCATGAATCTCTTTCCCACAAGGCAAGGACTTTAGGGAAGCACATGATGAGAGAGCAGAAAGACAAGCTACCCGATTCAGGTACACACCACCACACTCATGGATCATCCTGCTAAAGATCATCAATGAATTTGCAAAGTCTTCTGATTGGCAAAACCCAGATATCATAGTATTCCACGAAACTAAATCTCTCCAGTCCATTTTCTCAAACATTTTAATTGCATCCCCAACCGCTCCACATTTCCAATACATACCCAAAAGCGAATTTTTAACATATATGTCTTCTAAAAATCCTAACTTTAACAAGTGCCCATGAATTTCGTTGCACTTACTAATATCGCAAAGCCCACCAATTGCTTTAATCAAACAAGGAAAAAATTGAAACTCCTCTACTGGAAAACCACATTCGAGCAAATTAAGATATTCCCTAATTGCATTTTCGAACAACCCATTATCTGTATAATCTTTAATCTTGCTATTAACCAGTGAAACATCAATTAAAGGTTTAAAGCTAAAAAACCCACGAGTATCACTTGATTTCTGAAGAGGATAACCAGAGAACAGAAATGAAGAGAAACTATTTCGAAAACTAAAAGAAATTGAATGGCTCTTTATGCCATACAAAACAGTGTTGGGATAGTAAGCTACCTTATTTACCTCTGGTTGGCATTGTCGATCCTTGCAGTTACCGAACAAGGGTGGTGTCCATGGGCTGAGGGATCTTACAATTTCCATTCTTGCCTCTGCCGGAAGAGGCAGCGAAAGTATTCGACTATTTACAAATTTTTTTGACGGACAAAAGTACCCTTATCATTTGGAAGAATTTCAGTATATATATAGAGCTCTTTTTTCTCCAAATTCCCTCCTAATTCGCTACCAACCATAGAGTGTGTGAAGCGTGCACAAAGAGAGCTCCAGTCGCCATTGCTGTCCAAGACTGAGTATATAAGAATGAAAAATAAGCCCTACAGTTCGTCGGCGAGCTTTGTCGATAAGTTAGTAGTGAGTATTATCTTCTCTTCCCTAAGGCTATGTTTGTTTTGAGGGAAATGGAGAGAAAAGAAAAGAAAAGAAAAGAAAAGAAAAGAAGGGAAATGAAAATTATTTCCTTTGTTTGGTTAGCTAACAAGGAAGAAAAAAGAAAAGAACATTTCCTCTCATTTAAGTTTTAGAAGAATACAAATTTATGTCTTCTGTTTTCAAAACTTTTTTTTTTAATTTGGCTTATTTTTGGAGATTGTATGATTTAGGTTCCAGGAGATGTGGTTCTTGATCTCTCCACCATGACTAACCAGACTATCAAGCTTGGTGGCGGCCTCCGTCAGGTTCCTTTTTTTAGGGTTTTGACTATAATTTTGGTTTGTTTGCGTTATTTCTTTAAAGATTTAATTTTTTGTTTTTTTATTTTTTTGTATTTGTGTCATAATTCCAGCAAGTTTATTAATGTTGTCAATAACTGAAGGGTCTCTTGTTTTTGCTTTAAAATCCTCTGAAATGAAATTTTATGATGTGCAAGTGCTAGTGTCTGTTGAGGAGAAAAGTTCTTACTTTTCGAACATTGGACTTGTAGCTTTACTAAATAATATCTAGAGCATTTCCTGCTGGCTGTTGGTATAACTATGTTATTGTCACTGTTCATGCTGTAGTAATTAGAAATTAATAGTAATTCTTAATCCAAACTTTTATGTAAAGGTACTTTGTGTAGTTATTGCCTCTGTGTAGTTATTGCCCCCCCTATCCTAAATAAAATAGAAAATGTCTGGGTATTTTCTAGGACTGTGATGCTATCTCTGTCATGAAGGCCGGGAAACTGAGGTTCTCAAAGCCAAACAAATATTGGGTCGAAGGTTCCCAAAACAGGGTGAGTATGGTTAAATGCCAGAGTGTTAAAAGATGAATTATAATTATTTCTTAGTTGATGTTCTAGTAAGCTTGACTATTCAAAATGTTCTGAATACTGTCCAAGTTCTTCTGTCATCAATTTAATCATGAGAATCACTGTAAGCTACAGAATCTTTCACTCCTATTATGCTTTTTTCTTTTTAGCTAAATCAGAGAATTAAATTATTTCAATGTTTTTGGGTGGTTTAGTTGAAATAGTGTGGGCTATGGCACTAAGGAAGAGATGTTGGATTTTTTTATTTTTTTCATTATGAGGTCCTTTTATTTCCTCTTGAATTTTCATGATGTTCAAGTCATATAGAGTAGATTGCCCTTTGTTTTGGTTGTTGATTAAACAATTCATTCAAGGAAAATTTGTACTTTAATATTTTTGGTTGCACAAGTTTATTTGATAGGAACATTAGATTGTTTTAATACACACAGTGAATATTCCAGTGAAGTACTGAAACGTGATCAATATTTTCATGATGATCTAGTTCTTTGCCTTTATGACTAATAATTATTTATCTGGTTTTATTTCTCGCTGCTTTTATTAGTTTTTTAGGCTTTATAATGGTCTATCTGATTGCTTTTGTAGTATGTGCCTTGTGCAGAGGACAGTGTTCTTGGAATAGTGGTGGACTCCAAAGGAGAAGTAAGCAATTCATTTTGCTCTCTGTTATGAATTTTGAGTTGTTAGTTCCTTGGTGGAAGTTTTATTCAGCTTTGTGAAATAACTTTTTATGTTGTTTTAGACAAAGCAAGAAAAACATGATAAATATTGTGATTGACGAGCATTTGCAGGTTTACAACTTCTGCATCAATGATAACTAGTATTCATCTGGTTTAAGGACTATAATGATTGTAATAGAATGGTTGTGACTTTTGAGAAAATTGAATGATGTAGAATAATTAAGAAGTAATGGTTTTCTTAAAAAACACATGATTGGAACATCAGTTTAAAAGATTTAATTTAATTTCTTTTCTATTTTCTTAATTCTCTGTGCTAGAATATTTTATATCTCCTGGAAATGTGTTTTAACTATAACTTATTAATGCAATTGACTGTAAAAATTGCACCAAAACCTGCTAATCTATTTACTCTGCTAAGCTACTGATTCATAGGAAACAAACCTGGGTACTCCTGGAAGAATCGAGTTACTACTTGAACCTAAGCTGATATATCTTCATGAAGGCAAGCCCACTAAGTTCCCTGCAGACTTAATATAAATTAATCAGTCAGGAATAAGGTAAAATAACTAACAACTAATTGTACCCTATAGGTATTATAATTCACGATTTTGCCAAATAATTGTATGCATTTTTAGAATTGCATGGATGGGAATTGCTTTATTTGGAGTAGATATGTGGGTAAACTACTTCTGAGAAATCCTGTAGCAATTTACTCAACCTATCCAAACAAGAATTATGGACCACAGTGAACTTAAAAGATTCAAACAGGCAGTAATCCATAATACCTGCTTTAATCTAGATTTCCTCTCTTTTGACTACTTTTATACTGTTCTTGAGTTTTTGGAGTTGTTACATTTGAGTCTCATTTGTTTGATGATTAATATTTTGGGCATTTTGATTTGTGTGCATGATGGTTCATGAACCCACTTCATTTTCTACCCCACCTCCCGTCACCCTTTCTCCTAAATCTGTTTTTGTATCAAGTGCTAACTCTGTTTGTTCTTCCATGTCATCATATCCATCATTAAGTACTGGACTGCTAGTGTTTACATCAATTGGCATTATATTATGCAATTTGAATATATGGGTGATATTTCCTATTAACAACTATTTTCACGTATCTTTTATTGCAGAACTTTCTTGTAGACATAAAAGGACCTGCCTTGGCATTTTTGCCTGTGCTTGCATTCGAAGGAGGCACAAGGAGAAACATACCAAAATTTGAGGTGCATACTTAGTCATTCACATCCTTTACTTACATAATACTTGGCTAAATTGTGTAACTATGCATTAAATTAAAATTTGTTCTATGGGCAGTTAAATCCTTAAATCAAATCTGTTGACCAAGGAATGAATTGAGAGGAATTTCAAAAAGAAATAGGGGAAAGTGGTTATTGAAATCCAAACTGAAATTGGGGTTGACATTGTTATGGTTTAAAGCTGGGGTTCGGTTCAAATTGCAAAAACTCTCAAAGTTCAAGGTCTTGGGTGCAAGTTTCCCATTAATTTTCGAGCTAACTGCCTTTGGTGAATTGTGAAACATGAGACCTTCCAGAATATGAACTGTTAAATATAGAATTGGAAATTCTGGTGGTGGAATTCAAAAATTTTGCAAGTGTAGTCAAATATTTTGCAAATGTAGTAACCCTACCTGCCTTAAAGGCATAATTCATGATCTTATTTCTTCACACTTTCATATATCATAGAAAACAGAGTGTCTAAACACATTAAACCGAATTAAAGAGGTCTGCATACTTTGCCTTTTGTTATTTGTACTTATTTCTGAAATGTTTCTTTTGTTATTATCTTTTGGCACAGGTAGGAACTTTGCTTTATGTTCGGGTTGTGAAGGCAAATCCTGGGATGAATCCTGAGTTGTCGTGCACTGATGGTTGGTTACTGGACATGCATTGTTTATAGTTCATATAAATTGTATTATTTGTTTGTTGAACCTTTTACAGAGTATCATTAGGTCTCTAAACTTTATTTGTGATTTGTAGCCAGTGGTAAGGCAGCGGAATTTGGTGTCCTCAAAGATGGGTACATGTTTGAATGCTCAACTGGTCTGTCAACAATGTGAGGCATCTTCTTACCAATTTTAGGAGACAGAAAATCTGTGTCTTAGCATGATTATTGCAAAACAAAAAAAAAAAGGTTATGAAGCTACCATCTCTCTCTTTTGTTGTGGTGATGGATCTTTCATTTATGTTTAGGTTGTTGAGCTCACCAACATGCCCGGTTCTTGAGGCTTTTGGCAATAAGCTCTCCTTCGAGATAGCAATTGGCTTAAACGGCCGTGTTTGGGTATATGATTCTTTGTGTAGAAATGTAGTATTCATTTTCATGTCTCCATTTGCCCCCCACTCTTTATGTATTATCCTTTCTTCCCTGCTTTATGCATGACATGCCTTACTGGTATGAGATTTGCTGCCATTTTTGTTTCACTTTCACTTCTTTTACACTAAACTTGCAGACTTTATGTCAGGAGTGGCCAACTTTAAAATGTTGCAGCCATTCTCTTTTTTATTACTTTCTGGGAACTTATTTTCTTTTATAAAATACAATGCCTAATGCATCACCATTTTTCTTTTTTGAATTTCTTATTAATCTAGGTGAATGCAACCTCTCCTTCAACAGTCATTATTGTTACAAATGCAATTATGAACTCAGAGACTATGAGTGGGGTGCAACAGAAAATTATGGTGGAGAAACTGCTTCACAAAATAGAAAGTAAGTTAAATAACATTTTTTATTCATCCCTTGTCTTTATAAATTTCTTTCTTCAATTTTTCAAATTATAAATTTCTTTTTTTAATTTTATAAAGACTATCTTACGATTTTATTTCTTTCAATTGATTTTGTAGCATGATTAGAAAACAGTCTACATTGTATCTCTTCAGTCTGCCATCTTAATTACATGTAGAAGTTTAAATACCCCAAAAATGTAACAGCTAGCTGCTCATGCCTCCTGGTTGTAAAGGCATAATGACCAGTTTATAGGTAGAGGATTTTTTGGTTTGAAGCTTCTTGTTTTAGGGGGAATGGGATAATGACCTCTTGGTAATTTTTGTGTGTGATGGGGGGACAAGATTGCCCTTTTGGAAAAATCTTTGTCAATTTGCTTTTTAAGTTTTGCTTCTATTATTTGTCAAATTATAGAGGTTAAGTGCAAAGAATTCAATTTGGAGCTGTCCTGATTCTTCTGGTGGTTAGCATATAATTGTTGAATTAAGAGAGCCTTGTATATGCCCTTATGCAACTAACAGTAATTAACATTGTGTATGGTTATTAAATACAAGATCTAGGATTAAATATAAACTTTGTCATTTAATACGTTGTTGAAACCCTTCTCCACAATAATAATGTAAGTGTCCAATTTATTGTGCCTTTAAATTTTTCTGACCACGAGAACTGTAGGATACGGTTGTGCATATAAATATATAGCTGCTAGATATAAGAAGTTGCAGCAATGGTTATTTTCAGCCCAACCTTTTGGTCGATTGGATGATGACAAATACTAATAGGATCTCCATTTGGTGCGGTGGATCTGAAGAACAATAGACTTTGCGTCATTTTCTTCATTATTAAAAAGAATAAAAAATTGCAGGTTTTGGGCTGTTCAAGCCTTTGAAAATTTTAATATTTTTCAATTTCCTTTGTCATTGTTTGAACTCACTTTTAATTGAAAAGATAAGTTTTGTATCCATCTGGTAATATAGTATGCTAGCTAGTTTGTAACCCTTCACCTTTAACTTGAATCTTCTGGATTTCTATACATTTTTTTATTTTCTGGTATTTTCTTGGGAGATGATGATATCACTATTATAGATTTGTTAATTTTCTCTCTGGAGGAAGTTTATTAGGATCATTTGAAACAAATAAATTATAAATTATAAATGTGAAATTTATTCAAATAGAATTTATTTATATATGAATTTGTGTATTTTGAACGATACAAATACAATCCCACCAGGCTCCAACAAGATATTCATTGTGTTACTCCAACCCAGGCTAATAATTTTTTTTATTTCTTTTTGGCCATGAAATGAAGCCTTCATCAAACCGCATTTTCTCGACGTTGTCTAGTTCAGAATTTCTTCATTTCTTTATTACTTAATTGCTCACGGGCCAATATATATATAGATAGAGAGAGAGAGAGATTGCATGTGCAATACTATGCTTTAGAAGAACTAACTAAACTACATTTTCTATTTATGATAGACTTTTTTTTTTAGGGTATTTTCAATAATTTCCCTTGTTTTTATTGTCTTTTAACTGGAAGTGGCCTCTTTGTACAGACTTCTTATATATATATACCCCATAATTTTTTTGGGTATTTTCAACCAGGTTGGCTCTATTGCTACGGTCAAAGCAGGGGCGAAGGCATGATTTATGAAAAGAGAGCACTTCTCACGTTTAGAGAAAGATATAAATTTTTTAAGAAAAAATACTATAAATTATAAATTAAAAATATAATTTTTTAAAATAAAAGAATTATTTTTTTAATTTTAATAAATTTCAAGAATTGAATAATAATTTATTTTAAAAAATTTTAAAAATTAAAGGGTCAAAAAAGGAAAAAAAAATATATGATTAAATAATACGTTATTAGGATATAAAAAATTAATTTTTTAATTTAAAATAATCATTTTATTAATTTTAAAAATTAAATAGTAATTTTACCTTTAAGGGTTAATTACTATTTTTTTTATAAAATGTTCTAATAAAATAATTTATCTCTAATCTTTTAAAATTATATTAACTCATTCTTAATGAATATCTCATTATACTAGTATCATTTTTGTCTAATTTTACCGTTAATCAATCTTAAAATAGTCAACAAGAGCAGTAAAAGGATAAAATTATTTTTGCTTTTTATTTTTAATTAATTATATTTTATTTTTACTTTAAAAATATTTTTTAGAGCTAAAAAATTTATTTTCATATTTTTTGACAAATTTAAAAATAAAAAATAAATAAAAATATTTTTTATTTTAAAAATAATTTAAGAATAAATTAAATTATTTCTTCTTAAAATTTTTAATACAAAAAAAAAATCATTTTCAAATTTTTTATTTTTTAAAAATAAAATAAAAAAAATTTTGTTTATTTTTATTTTCAAATTTATTAAAAATATGAAAATATATTTTTTAATCCTAAAAAATTTTTTTTAAGGTAAAAATTAAATATAATTAATTAAAAATAAAAGATAAAAATATTTTTATTTTTTTATTATTCTTATTGATCATTTTAGGATTGACTAATTATAAAATTAGATGAAATGGTCTAATAATATATTATAATATTCGTAAAAAAAAATTAATATATTTTTGACAGATGACGAGAAATTTAGTATATTAAATTATTTTATAATAAAAAAATATTAATTAACCCTTAAAAAAAATTAAAAATTAAGGGGCTAATGTCCCTTGCTTAGCTGCAGATCCACCTTTGCTATAGCCATAGCCTATTAAATGAGTTTTGATAGATATATGTTTTTCTTTCTCTCCCCCATTATTAATTGGAATCCTTGTCATTTATTTTTTTTCTCCCTATTATTATTTGTGGACCTTTTTTATTCACTTAGTTTCTTTATTTTTCCTATACCATCTCTCTTATTATTTTTCTTATTTTTTTATTTAAAAATTATAATATGCTATTTGATTTCTTTTATTATTTTTTCTTGTACTCTATTTTTTAAAAAAATAAAAGTAAAAAAACTATCGATCAAGTATGATGAAAAAATTAAAAATAAATAAATTTCTTTAAAATGTTGCTATCAAACATACTAATTTTAAGAAAAAATTATAATTGTAAATTATTATTGAATTAAAAAATCTTAATTGATACTAATAAACTATTATTTTGATAAATTATTTATATTTATTAATTAAAAAATTCTGATCAGATATATATATAATTTCAGGACTTGTTTTCACTTTTAAGCATTAAATCTCTGTCAATAATTAATATAATTATATCAATAATTTCATCTACGATAAGAAATTTAAATCATTCTCAAAAAGTAGAGAATCTAAATCTAAATCCTTGCTAATTTATAATTAATATATATATAACTTTTGATATTTTAAATTTATCAAATTTTGTTTATTAAACTCTCAAATATTTATTTGATCACATTGAGAATTTCTTTAATCTAAAACATGAGAAATTATTAGAAAATTTATGTTATTTTTGAAAAATTACACTACATAATAAATAAAATCTGAAAAGTATTGGGATGTATAGAAAAATATTTTTCCTTTTTTTTTTACAATTTTATAGCAATTTCTCTAATGAAAAATTTGATACTTTTTCTTTCAATATAAAAAATCTTAATTGATACTTATAGACTATTATTAGTATCAATTATTAATTATTTAACTAATAAATTATTATTAAACTATTATTTGTATCAATTATTAATTCTTTAACTAATACATTATTATTAATTATAAACTATTATTAGTACCTTAAGATTTTCTTAATTGGATAATAGTTTATAATTACATTTTTTTTAAATTAGTATGTTTAATGGCAATATCTTCAAGAAATTTGTTAATTTTTAATTTTTTTATTGAGAATTTTTTATTTTTATTTTTTTATAAAATCTAAGGATATAAATTTAAGACACAAGAAAAAATAAATAAAAAATTAAATAGCTAAATATGATGTCAATACGAGAGAATAAATAAAGTAATGAGAGACGACAAAATATATAATGAAATAAAAAGGGTCTCAGAAATAATAATGGAAATAAAAAAAAGGATTTCACAATTAATAATGGAGGGAGAAAAAAGAAAACATATCAGTCCACAAAATTTTGACTCATTTAATAGGTTGTGGCTGCATTTTTTTTGGCTATGGCAATAGCACCATCCTTTTAATAATTTCCCTTGTTTTTAATTGGGAGTGACCTCTTTATATAAACTTCTTATGGAGCAAGACCTTTTTGCATATGTTAAAGTTAAAAAGATTTCACATTAAAAAAAAATAATAAAAGATGTAAAAGGCTAATAATTTAGACTTTTTTTTGGTTAAATTTGAAGTTTTTCATATAGTATTAGAGTTTATTTTACACTAAATTCTGTCATTTTTGTAAGGCCATCTCCAACTATACGGCAAAATGACGTGTAACGATTCTACTGCAAATTATGCATTTCAACCGTGTGTCATTTTGCATTGTAAAATGGCGTTGATGCATAGTAAAATACTAATTTGGTATTTTACTGTTCATTAACTCTATTTTTTTTTAAATTTTTTTATTTAATTTATATGTATAAAAATATTATAATTAAAATAATAATTTTACAAATAAGCTCAAATTTTTTAAAATTTTGTTATTTAATTTTTAATTTATATAAATAATTAATTTTAAAAATTTTATTTTATAAAAAATTCTAATTATATTTAAATTATAATTTTAAATATATATATTATAATTCTTACATAAATATTTAAATTAAATATA
>CANXYC010510495.1:0-48523 GCA_948193065.1 Aleurites moluccanus
TGTTTTCATTATTTCATTTACATAACTAAAAACTCATTATATATATATATATATATATATATATATATATATATATATATATATATATATATATAGTTTTTGGTTTTCATTATTATTATTTATTGTAATGCCCTGATGAAAGCATCGTTTTTAATGATTTTTTAGTTCTGGAAATTCATTGCATTTGTCCAGAGTCATGATTTGTGCTATTAGTTAATTAACGGTGGTCTTTTTTTGTCTTCTTTTGCTTGATCCTTCAGATAGGGAGCAAACAGTATTTGAGACAATGATATTTGCTGATACATAAATTTTAATTTAGTTTAGGTTGTTGTATTCTGAAAGTTATATAGCATCAATACTGAATGAAATATCCATGTTTGCGATTTTATTGATAATGCTAATTCAGTTATCTAGACATTTTCCCATAATTGATTAACTACCCCCCCGATAGAGATTGATTCACCTGTTAAGTGTATATCAAGAAGATGCCAACCATCCATCCTTATGGGTGAAGCACATCAATGAGAATACCGCATGAATTGCATGATCTTTATTTAAATTTATATTCTTATTATGTTTTGCTTTGTGGTTCAGAAAATTTTTGGTTGATTTCCCTGTGGCCCGGTGCTTGTAATCCTTTTAACTTCAATCCTTATGCAGGTACATGCAACTGTTGCGGAAACTGACCAGCCTAAATGGTGGGAAAAGAATGCAGGATCAAATATGACTGATATTCATTCTACACAAGAATTTTTGGGTGCCTTAAGTCAAGCTGGAGATAGATTAGTTATTGTTGAATTTTATGGAACTTGGTGTGCATCTTGCCGAGCATTATTTCCCAAGGTAATTCCACTTTGCCACATTACATATTATTCTTTATTTTCTATATTTTTCCCCTGTTTTTATTGTATTCACTGTGTTAACATTGACTTGCCTCCCTGCCACCAAAAAAGAAAAAAAACACCTGACTTCAACTTAGTTGAACCTTGATGGCATCTATTTACTCATGCTTCATTTAACTTGTGACTGTGAAAAAGAACTATACTATTGTCACATGTATTTCGTTACAAGTAGGATGAGTAGAAACTCCAGACGGGAGACTAGGATTTGTAAAGAATAGATTATGAATAGTAAATTGAACAGTAAAATAAGATAAAATAGTTTAAGTTTCATACCTACATTTTCTTGGATAGCACACCTAAGATCCTAAGGCTTCACACTTAGGATCGAATTGTATCACACAACTCGAAATAACATAATTATTGGTTTTTCTATTCAATAATGAAGTTTAATTAAAAACTATTACAATACTAAGTATTTTTAGAATCATACAACTCCTAGTCCTTTAAGTAAAGATCTTTAAAATCTATTTTGGACTCCTAAAATAAACTAAAAATGAATAAATTCTCCTAAACCAACAAATACTAAAACTCAAAATAAAACTTAAAATTAAAAATAAAGACTCCTAAAGAAATTAGGACAAATTTTCTTGCAAACTTGAAAATTACAAAATTGCCCCTGATTTAAAAATAATAGACCAGCAGCCTAAATTAAACTCAAAAGAACTTCATACATATTCTATAATTTCCCCAATCATACCCATATTAAATAGGGATCATAATTTTAAGCTTAAGCTTTTAAATTTGAATTTCTTTGTGTTTTTATACTCTTGTCAATTCCACTTGGTGTTGGATTATGTAACAAGGGTATTACAGTGGTAGAAGTCACTAAGACATCTTTCTTTCTGCATACCAGCTTCTATAGCTCACAATAAACAGCTTCTATAGCTCCATTTCATTGTGAGAGTGCCTAGCTGCAGGCAGAAAAAATTATTATTGGCTTGCTTGTTATTTAGGTTAAGTAGGTTACAGTAAACTTAACCTAAGTCCTGCCAGTATCAAAGCCACTTTTTCTGTTCCATCTCCAAGTGTGCATTGCTGTACAGTCAGTTGAATTGCTGAGTTTTAGGTTGAAAGGTTGTAAAATATTATCTACAAGTTACTGTAGTGAGAGATGGGTCCAAAACTTAATCACAGACTAGTCATGAATGGATATACCCAATACTTTAGTGAGGTTTTGTCAATTGTGAGGCATGGATATCGATTTATCCCTTGTGAGCTAGTATCTTAAAGAACTGAATTAAATTTTTGGTCTGCCTATCATGAGTATCTATTATTCTGAAGCAGTTGCATGATATATTGAAAATTCAGGGGGCGATGGTGATAGACACTGCATTATTTCTTTTTCTTTTTATATCATTCTTGTTTGGCAACCTCTAATTGGAAACAATATCATAAATGACCGTCACCAATTCTTTAGACAGTTGTTTGTTTGCTCTGTTGATTTCTTATTGAAATTGTCTGGGTGGTTTTAGATGGAATAAAAAAGCCAGATGGTGTTCCTATATGTTGATGTGACTTTAGTATACAACTTAAGAAGCTCAGGGAGTTGATATTGACACTTGTGTTCGGGAGTCGTTCAGGATATTATTGTGAGCATTTATTAATATTGCTTTATATAAAGATTTTATACCTGATGTAATGGAATTAAGAATTTCCCCCCTTTTCTGGTTTGGGTGTGTGGGGGAGGATTCTTTTTCAGAAACCTTTCCAGAAAGTGCTATTTGTCAAGAGAAATGTAGGAAAAGAGTTTTTTATAATGATGTGCAGTTTATTGAAAGTATTCCTGATGTACCCTACTGATTTATCTTGTGATGGATTGTCTAGCTCTGTAGAACAGCTGAAGAACATCCAGAGATTTTATTCCTGAAAGTGAATTTTGATGAGAACAAGCCTATGTGCAAAAGTTTGAATGTTAAAGTGCTACCTTACTTCCACTTCTATCGTGGTGCACATGGACAATTGGAATCTTTTTCATGCTCACTTGCTAAGGTTAGTATTTTTGCTTTTAATTTTTCTAACATTTGATACATTTCTTCACTTGTTGATGCCCAAAACCTGTTTTAAATCCTTGAAGAAATATTTCCCCATTGCTGTAGGAGATTGGAAAATGTAAAGTATTACTATCATATATGAAATGTGAATAATATTCATGTTCACCACTATTGGGCGTACAATCAGAGCATGCCCTTGAAGTAGGCAAGGGGTCAAATCCAGTTTTTTTCTGGATTGTATTTATTGTTAAAAGTTGTACATTTATTTCAGGAACACTAATTAAATTGAAAATTTGAAACTCTTATATTAATATGCTTGGAATAAATGAATACAAAATTAGAAATGAAGTCATTTAGAATTGGTATATTATGCATTAAATGCATAATCCATTTGAAAATTCTACCGATTTGGCTGAAGTATACAATTTCATGCAATATAGAATGATTTTGCAAACATGGCAATTGTGGATTTGTTAATGAATTCTATGAAATTCTATGGAATTCATTTTGACAACTCATATATAAAAAGGAAAGTCCTGAGTGCTGCTATTGGATAGAGTAGTAAGACCCGTGGTTGTGATAGTAACAAAAAAGAGGGAATATAATACCATAGGTCGAGGGTATTTCAGTAAAGTGAATTGGAAGATCACTTAATCAACAACTATTACAGTTGTAGCATGCAGTTAGTTTAGATCAAGTTCTCTTTACTGCTGATATTGACTGTTAATCACATGTGGTTCTTCTCTAAATCAACTGCAGTTTCAAAAAATAAAAGATGCTATTGCAATGCACAATACAGCCCAATGCAGCAGCAGTGATCCACCAAAGGGAGTTGGAGAACTTACTCTTGAATCAGTGTCTGCTCCCAGAGACAAGCCTGGATCAGCATAAACATAGGACACTTAATCTAAAGCGGCATTTGTCTATATAACATGGTTTGTGGTGTATTATGTTGCTCAAGTAATGAACCTCCATCGCGGGGTATCCACTGTTATTCTGTATATTTTTCATTTTTCTTTGTAAAAGAATCTAAGCAGAAGTTCTCATCCCACTTCCATTCTTTATCATTCTTGTGCTGCCTCTGACGTTTGTAACTTAAAAAACTAAATGGAAATGAAACTGCACGCTGGAGTATTTTTGTATCAGATTTATTTTATTTGATAAACTCATGACTAGTTGAGAGCTAATGCAAATTGCAAATAGGAATTTTCGGGTGATGCTCATTGAATAATTGAGGCAGTTAAGCTCTTCTTACCAATTGCTATTGCACTGTGTAAATTTTAATTTTGTTCGAGCATGAGGTCTTTATAATTCAACCCAAACTTGAATATCAAGTGCTCGTATTAAAGAAATTATTCAAACTCAAAAGATTGCATATAAACAATTATAAATTGAAATCATTAAATTAATAGTTTAGTAATTAAGTTTTTTGGTAATTAGATTCTAGCCATAATTAATTAATATTATAGTAAATTAATATCATAGAATAATTTCTTTTTGAACATTTATTAAAAAAAATAACATAAAATTTAAAGACTCAGAATGAAGATTTTATTCCTTAGATCTAATGTATCAAATACTACTAGAAAGTTTTCGAATTTCAATCTTTTGACTTATTTCAAGTTAAAATATAAAATAAATATAACTTAATTAATTTTCTCTCCATCTAAATCGCCTCAATTAAATCATTAAATTACATATTGCTTCATCCCTCTAATTTAAGTTCATGAGATGTTTTGTGATTATAAGATCACATTTTTATTATTTTACAATTTTTGTATCTATCATATGAATATATTATATTTATGTATAAATATAAGTTTAAAATTAATTTTTTTATATATCTTTACTTTAAATTAGTAGTGCTTTATTTTATTTTTTTTATTGTATAAACTTTTAATAGAATGGAGATATTGGAAAAATTATTGGTATACATAGAATTATTGACAAGTTATTATAATTTTTTAATTTTGATTAATTGGAGCAGTGAACCAGTTTAAACTAGTATACATATGTTTTGAATGGCCTACCCACAAAATATTATGTAAATGAATATTTTTATATAAATTTAATCCATATTATAAATTAATTAATGATAATTTAATAATATTGATATATTAATTATAATATATTTCATGATTCGATAGTTAATAATTACTATATTCATATAGTTATTTCTTGATATATTTGATCCGTTAATTTATAATATGATATAACGGATTTTAAATCACAAGCTTACGATCTTATATTATTTTACATGCTCCTCCCGTAACTTTCAGAAAACTGTTATGTCCACTTTCTTCTCCCCTCCTCGTAAACATTATCTCATACTTCTCTCTCTCCCTTTGTGTTTCTATAGATCAATAAAAATATGACAACATATGGAACAATACCTGCAGAATCGCCCCCATCACAAAACCTCCGAATCATTTCGAATGCAAAAGAAAGGATCCAATTGAGCCTTGGAACAAGAAGACCATGGAAGGAAATGATTCAGCCAGAATCTTTCAACCTTCCGGCTACGTTCAATGAAACTGTACAGAAGATCAGAATAAATGCAGCATTCTTTCGCTACAACTATGTAGTCATCATATTGTTCATCTTGTTTCTCAGTTTGCTCTGGCACCCCATTTCATTGATAGCTTTTATGATCATGATGGCTTTATGGCTTTTTCTATATTTTCTACGTGATGATCCTCTAGTGGTTTTTGGCATTATAATTTACGAAGAGGCTGTGATGGTATTCTTGTTGATGACTACAATTACCATGCTTTTTATTACAGATGTAACAGATAATATTATTGTTGCTTTGTTCTTAGGGGTGGTGGTTATTTTGGTTCATGGAACATTTAGAAATACAGATGATTTGATATTTATGGAAGATGAAGAAGGGTTTGGATCGGTTGGGATATTGCCAGGTGGTGCTGCTAATGCAGCCACTGTGCCTCTTAAAAATGCTGCATCTTCTTCTTTTTCTGATTCTTAATGTGGGTATGAAGCAAAACACTTTAATTTTGGTCATATACAGTAGACAAGTCCGTGTCCCTGTCCTTGCCTCATAGCCTAAGTTTTATTGGTTCATCAAAGAATAGCAAAAGTAAGATTTTGAGGATTGTGCTCAAGGATTAGGAGTTGCTGAGGTTCATTAGCCTGTTTTTGCTGTTTGAAGATCTATGTGGTGTGCCTTGACCCAGGATTTGTAGAGTTTAGCCTGTTTAGCTCAGCTCTCTCTTGATTTAAACATTTTTTGTTATCTTTCTTATATTTATATAAAAGGGTAAGTACTCTTTGTTTTTTACTCCATGCATAGATTGTGACTTAAAAATGCTTTATTTTTCACTTTTTTATTCGTTTCTTATTTCCTTCTCTCCCTCTCTATTTTTCATCAAAACAGAATAGTCTATAACTAATAATATAAGCTACTAATTGCATATTTATGTGAAATTCACTTGAAAATGTAGAAATGAATCTAATTATATATGAATATGTTAATGGATTTGCTAATTTGCTATGTCCGGAGTCTAGTCAGGTAATTGTATGATTTTTTTGGTGAGAGTCTATATCCAAGGATTTGGCTATTATTGGGCAGTTTCGTTTCTATCAAGGCACGTAACTATCCAATAATGCATAAGAAAGTGATTTCAGTCCCTTGGATTCTTCTCTTCTGCTGCTCATATGCACATTTAATTTGACGCCAATTCTGGTCTGGAGCATACAGAGAGCACCTAACCTTTGTTTTGGAATGTCTGATTAGCTTTCTAAAGAGAATGCATAATCATTTCTGAAAATTTCATTCTAATTGGCACTTGAATTCGAGAAGAGAAAGAAATAAGTACAACTGAATTAAAAACTCATTGACATTATCATTATTTTATATATATCCATTTAATTTGAAAATTATAACGGGTTATTATCAAATGGTTTACATTGCAAAATTTCATCTATCATTATAAAACTTATCATGAATTTAAATATGGTTATTCAATTTCAGTTGTAATAACTAAAATAAATTGATTCTAATTTTTGTTTCAATAGTCACTATTATTAATTAAATTTCATTATTTAGTTTCAATTATAGGTGGTACATATTAATGATAAAAATGAATACTAATAACTTAAGGTTATGTTTCTGAAACTTTAATGAGACATTGAATGCTTTAACGTTCTGATTGTCCATTTATAAAAAAACTCATTCCATATGCATCACAAATCTAAGATCGAATCCAAACCATAAGAATGGTGCATTTAATCAGATAATAATATGGTAACCACCTAATGTGTCTTGGACTGCAATAGAGGCTACCAGTCGTAGCTAGTGTTACAGTTTATCCTTATTTTTCTTGTCTTGCCACGAAACCGCTGTGGAAATGGAACAGTGGATTTAGACAACCTCGTAGGTTGGTGTTAGGACTAGGAGCTTCATTTTGGGCACAGTTTATGAGTATGGCTGGTTCAGGTGTTGGTGGCAGCAAATATTTCATTGCTTCTGCAAGGCAAAAGGGTGCTGTTGAAGAGGTCAATTTCCTGCCTTTCTTGTCTTTTCTTATTCGCTTATGATTCTTTTCTTGGATTTGATTTCTGGAATTTCTTTAACTTTTGATTTATTATTTTTTTTTACTATAATGGGGTTTAAGGATTAAGGGAGTTTCGAATGATTGTGTTATTGAATAACTTTTGGATTGCTACAATTTGAGTTTTTTTTTTTGTATAATCCAAACGGTCTTTGAATAAGTGGAATAATCAGTTAATTCTATGGTTGATGGTAGGTTTGTTTCAAAGGAATTTGACTGATTCTGCTCGTGTGATAGGATAGGGACTGTGTTAGTCCTTCTTGTTCTAATGGAATTTTATTGCATTGATCGAGAGGGAATTTATCTTGTAAAACTGTTTCGGCATATTTGCACAGAAACTAATTTATCACTCCTTCCAAATGGAGAAGAGTGGACTATTAGTAGCAAATAGAAAGAAAGTTTTTATAAAGGAACCAGCTGCTTGCTTTTGTACAAGTAGCCACCAAATTTTACCTTTTGATTGGTCTCATGTTTACCTTCATTTCCTTTAAAGAGCTTGTAAGCCTTTGCTGCAGCATGATCTTCTTTATGATGTGTCTCACTTATCTTGGATGCTATCACTTCCAATTTCCTATCTTTCCTTCAATTTCATAGGTATTGAAGAATGTTGAGTGGCCAGAGCAGTTTCCCTTCAAGGAGGAGGATTTCCTGCGGTTTGACGAGTAAAGGCCCTGCAGTAAACTACATTTATTTACTTTCATCAAATTATTCGTTGAGGATTTTTAATTAGCGTTGGCCTAATAACTTGTTTGTCATATCCATGGTTCCCTTAAACTTTCTCTTGTCCATGACCATCTACTGAATGTTGATGATGAATTGTTCAAATCAAATTTTTTGCTGTATATAGAAGAAAATTTAGGAGAATCTTGGCCAAGTTGATTACATTTGTTTCACATGTAGAACCATCTTCTCAGCTTTCCAGATAGAATATGTCCTTGAGGTGTGTTGTGTACGTTGTGTCATAATCTGTCAAATTCAGGCTTAACAGTGCAGTTCAACTGAGCAGAGTTTTTTTTTTACCCAACAGTTTTTTAGTATCTAATTGTAGCTTCAATCATTTTGAATTGGATCAGTTTGTTTCAACTTAAGAACTGACTTTGTAATCTTTTAAATCTAAATTTCTAAAATTGATATTTTGAGGTCACCAAACTCATTGTTCTATGAAGCTCCTCGGTTTGTGACACGCATTAATGACCCAGCCATTGCTGCACTGACAAAGTATTACTAGTAGGTTTTCCCTCCCAGCAATACTCCAGGAGTTAGCATCCTGGACATGTGTAGCAGTTGGGTAAGACATTTCTGATACACATATTCATATGCGTTTAATTTTTATGTTAACAGAACCCCATTAATGGATTTTATATAGGTCAGCCATTTTCCAAAAGGATATAAGCAAGATAGAATAGTTGGACAAGGCATGAATGAGGAAGAGCTCAAGCGGAATACAGTAAGATCCTAGGTTTTACATGATATATCATTTTCTAGTTATTTCCTTCAGACATTTCTTTTAAAAAGAGCTAAAGAAAGAAAAATACCTTCACACTTTTCAATAGCTCTTGGTTAAGAGTCTTCTTGTGTAATTGTAACCTGTTAAATGGGCATTACAAAATGATTTCCTATATTATTTTCTCTCCTTGCGAAGAGCGTATAACTTTTCTTTGACAATAGAGTCCTAGTCCTTTATATAGCATCATTGTGATGATTTAATCATCAACATTCATTCTCAAGTAACATATCATTTGTTAGAATAAGATGAAGGTAGCATTAAACATATACCGATTGAAAACAGGGGTGAGAATGTGTAACTAATGAAACAAAGTGATCTTTGTTGAGCAACATTATATCTGAATCTTTTTTATTTTTTTAATTGTGTTTGCATATGAAATTGTGTTATCACATTTACTCTTGTGGCCATAGTAGTTATCTAATTTGCATTGCATGTATAGATCCGATATTTCTATTGATTAAAACGATTAAACAATCCATTGGTTATCGTCTGATAGGTTTTGACACAGTACATTGTTCAAGACTTAAATTTGAACCCTAAACTTCCATTTGAAGACCTTTGATGTCATAACCAGTGTGGTATGTGCTTTGTTTTTTCCCTATCTCTTGATATTTGATTGTGCTGTAAAAAGTGCACTGTGTACTGCGACATTCTTCTCAGAATGTAGTTTCTGTAATTTCACAAATTTAAGATTTGGATATTATTATGCTAATCAACAAACTTCTGTGTACTATTTGTGGTTCAAACTTGGTCTCCCTAAAGCTGAAATTATTGCCAACACCTGAATTGATGATATCTTCATTGAAAGTACGTGCTAGACATGTTTATGATGGGTTGCTTCTTTAAATTTAGAAGATTATGTCTCCATGCAGAGTGTATGAATTGTCACCAGTAAATTTTTGTGTTAGGCTCCTATTTGTCAATCAGATGGTTGAGAGTCTCGTAATTGACATGGAAATTATTATGATTATATATGCAGTATCTTGTTGGATGCAATCTGGACTTAATACATTTTTGGGTTATATATGTCATCCTCCAAGATTGTAGCAGTGGCTAGCAAATAGATCTTTAATCCCATTTGTATCAACATTTTATAAACAACTTACAGACTATAATTATCTCAATCCCGAACCCACTGCCCCCACCTCGCTATGAGATTTTCTGTCACTGTTCATTTTCTGCTAAGAGCCTAAGAATATTGTTATGATTTATTTTTTTTGAGGAATTGTTTGGAATTGTTATTTACAGATTGTGCTGTTAAAGAAGTAACACAGCTATATATTCAATTTCCCTTTTTTTTGCTCTTTTTCTAGGGCATTTCACAGTGTTGATTACCTAACAAAGCCCATTGATATTTTCAAGGAGATGCCCAGGATACTTAGCCTGGTGGACTGGCGATAATGAGGTGAGGAACTTGTCTCCTTCCAATTTAGTAGAAACATCTGTTCATTAATAATTTCCTATCCTCTGTTTAAAGCATGGTTATTTTAACGAAGCAATTCCTTGACCTTTCAGCAGAGATTACGAAACTATTTGGTTTTAGTTATCTAAATGCACTTTGTTTTATAGTGCTACCTTGAACAATATAGCAAACTTAAACACAAGTTGACCCACACCAATGTCGGTCAAACAGAAAGAGAACTGTGCTGTAATGAATTTAGCAGCACAATGTGGAGTTGAGGATATAAGGTTTGGTTGAATTGATGAACATCAGAAATTATGTAGAACTCATTCATTTCCTCCTCGGAAACCACCGACCCCCACTCCAGTCCAAGAACATATCAGATTAATAATGATTAACTTTTATGTTTATATTGTTTCTCTTTTCAATGATGCACCTCTTCCTTTGTCAACCATTTCTAGTTTTGTGGAATGCCTTTGTATATCAGCTTTTCTAATCGTTGCTTTTGGACAAAAGCAATCTCTATATGGACATCAACTGGTGATGCTGATCATGTATTGATTGTCGGATCGTATTTCCATTATGCCAGAGGATTGGAACCTCCTCAGGTAAGCAACTTCGTTTGCAGTCTATTTTTATGTGATGACAAGAAACTGTCGCCAATCGGCATGGCCATAAAGTTATTATTTTCTGTGAGAGGTTCTACTGATAGTTAATTTAGGAGGGGGGAATCAGTCGATAAAGTCGACCTTAGTCCCCTTACTGTTGGTTCTTGAATACTTACATTGAAAGTGACTTTAGAATGCCAATCTACTGGATACATAGCAATGCTTGGCTTATCACTTAATTTATTATCCTCAAGTTCTAGTTAATGCCAGTTGTCATCTGGCTGCACCAATAACTTGTAGTTAATGCTGTGCCTCAACAATCCAAAATTAGTTAGGGTAGATTGAGACTGATTTGTATTATGTGTACAGGCTGTGGATGTATCTCCCAACCTTGGACGCTCGGATCCAATGTACATTGTTTACTCTAGAAAGGCATTTACAGCTTAACTAGAAGTAGACCTAAATTCCAATATTGTAGTAGTCAATTTTAACTGTTCCAAATTAATTTTGGCCTCATCAGAGTCAGTGCTAGTGCGAGTAAAAGACTCGAGTTTGTGCAGTAGCGGCAGATGCAAAACACTGTATATTTATTGATCACCAGTACAATGTGCACATTTCCATTTAAATAAATTCAATGGAGTATATATATATATATTACAAAAAATCTATAGCATATAAATTTTTTTAGTAAAAAAAAATAAAGGAGACATTTTCACCAAACAAGTATACTCTAATCAGTTCGAATTTTTTATTATTTTATGTGTCTTAACTCTTATCATATATTATTTTTTATGTGTCACATTATTTATAAAAGAATATTAATTATTAAAATATTTTAAAAAATAAATAATGTGACGTATAAAAAAAATAAGAGATAAAAATTAAAATACATAGAAAGACTGGATCTGGACTTCACTATAATAGGCATGCTAATAATACATTGATCCCATCAGAACTTTTTACGCCTTTAAACTGAAGGCAGTTGGTTGATGTTGGTGGAGACAAAAATATTGGAAATATTGAAACACTGAAAATACAGCCCTCGTATTGCCTTACTGATAGTGGTGGTCATGTACTATAATCATATAATAACAATGTACAAGATTTTCTCCGTAAAAAAAAAAAAAAAACAATGTACGAGATTTTAGAAGATCAAAAAGAGCTGCTTTGCCAGTGTGTGTTGTCAGGTGTTTTTTTGTTTTATTTTTATTAACTTTATGTCCGAGCATTAGACAATATATATATTTTTTTTTATTTATAATAATTTTAATTCTTGATAAATAAATAAATAATGAATAACTTAATTTTCTAAAATTTTATATTTAAATTATTTTTACTGTAAAGAAATTTTAAATATTATATATGATTAAATGATTATCAATGAGAGATTTTATTTCATAAAAAATGTTTGAGATTTTGTAATTAATTAATGAATAATAATAAAATTTGACAACCAAAGTATCTTAAATTTAATAATTAATTCAATTTTAAATTAAAATATTATTTTAATACATAATTATTATTAAATTGCAACTGAGAAAAAAAAAACAATGAACAAAAATATAAAGATGAAAAAAAAAAGTTAAAATACTTGTTTAGCTGTAAAATCATCTGGCCATCTTTAAGGTTCAAGCTGCAACTCTTTAACAATCCAAAAGCAAAACATAAAAGTAAACCCAAATGATTATATAGGATGCCATTGTTTTTTTTTTTTTTTGGGAAATGCAGTATGCTACTGTTTATTAATAGTGAGTTTTGCCATATAAATTTCCCCACCATCAAGCACTACTTTCTACCTTAATCACAGGACTTGTAATATAAATTTAATGAACACTATAAAAATAAAAATAAAAAGAGAAAGGAAATAGCACATCATGCGTACACATTTTTTTTTTTACCATTGAAGCATTCTGAGAAATTTTGTAAAATAAAAGAAAATGCATTAAGAAGTATGAAAATCTGCATACACTCATAATTAATGAAAACCCTATATCAAACTTTGCAAGAAATTTAAAAATAATTAAAATGTGTTATTCATAACAACAAATTATAATTAAAATCAGTAAAAAGAAAAAAAAAATTATAAATATAAAATTTATAAATTTTAAATCAATTAATTGAGATATTTTTATTTTTATTTTATTGATTTCTAATTTCAGTGACCTCGTCTTGAACTCCAATTTTGAAATTCTCTATTCAAGTGAGTTTTCATTTTTTATTTCTGTGTTTTAAAATTATATATATATATATATATATTTAAAATAAAAATAAATTTTTATGGAACACAAATATCCTTTCCATATGCATGACAACATGTGTAAGAGATAAATAATGGCAACATGTAGTCAAACTGTGAAAGGAAAATCATATAATTGTCCAAGAAACTGACAGCCATTAAAATGGAAGAATCCAATTCTTGTGAGAACTGATAATTGAGATTCTAATTCCATTATCATTTTTCACAAGTGGCTAATTGAGTAATCAAAAATTGGTTTCCAAAGGAGTAGTCTATTCACTGTCAGTTCATACATTTCTAGATAAGCAATTACAAAAAGAAAAAGGAATATATACACTAATGACAAGGACACAGAACAGAAATTAACAGAAGATATCAAAGAAAAACAAAAGAAAATAAACAAAGTGAAAACCACAGGACCAACAATGTGAAAACTGAAGGGTGTGTTTGGCAACAAGATCAAACCCAACCCTGTTTGTATCGGCGAAAAAGGTCTTCAGTCTCAGCATTCTTGAAGGCACTGCAAGCAATGAGATAAACCCAAATAAGCACCACCACTGTAACAATAAGAATGATATTTGTTTTCCTCCATTCTTTCCTTAGGTTCCCTAACAAACCAGCTTTGCAAGAATTGCAATTGTAGCAGAGCTGGTTCTGGTCATTGTTCCACAAGTAGCAGTCTGGGTCTCCTGTTGGGTTTGCTGGGTTTAACCACAGTGTTGGATTCACATAATTGTATCCACAAACTGTTGGAGGCTTACAACACCCTGACTGCAATATATAGTTTCATATCAGATTTAAATTAAAAGAAGAACAAAAAGGAAACATGAAAAAAGAAAATTAGTGAATTAGGTTAATAATTTCACCAGTTTTACAGTATAATAGATTACTGATTCAAATTTTAACAGATCTACCCCTTTAAAAAATTTCAATATACAAAAAATAAATAAATAAATAAATAAAGGAAAAAAAAAAAAAAAAAAGCAAGGCATCCCACCAAACTATGTCACTAAACACTAATACATGACACAGCTGGCAACCACCATGATATGCAATTTTTTTTATCTTCTGCAATAAAGACAAAACCCATATATAATCTTAATAATGCAAGGAGATTACTTTACTTTAATCTAAATTCCATGATTAATCTAGTTGGCATGTAATCAATGTATTGGCACAAACTTTCCTGGTTTAATTTTCAAGAACCATTTTCTTTTTCTTTTTTATATTATTACAACATCAAGAATGCCCCACACCACACAGCATGATATGGTTCTGTTTCTTTCTAATGCATTATCAAAAGAAAAACGAGTCATGTTGAATATAATCAAGGATTTGAAAGATCAAAAAGTTCTTTAGCTAATTAATATAGACCACACAACACTAATCCGTTTTAAGTGCTAATTCAACAATCATAATCCCATTAGGGTCCCATTAAACGGGTCCTGCCTCGAGCCGCCTTGTACCTTGGCATCTAGGTTTAGCCATGTCCTATAATTACATGTAGAAAAGAAGAGTGAAATGTGAGAGATTAAGCAAAGAATAAAAATTTAGAAAAAGACTGTTCCTTGCTTGGACTCAGCTTTAGATTCGTCCCCTTGAAAGTTAACATATTTTCAAGTTTCACTAATTAAGCATGTGGATTTGAGTGAAAATAATATAAAACAGAAACTTGAATATGATATGGAAATCTTTATAAGCTTAGCACAAAATAACATTATTTATCCTTAATTTAATTAAGAATGAACATTCAATCCTAAAATATAGATTAAAGAAACATAACTTGCCTGGAGAGGAGAGATATGGGCCATGAAAAACTGATCAGCAGTGATATAATTCTGAGTAAGCTTAGAACAAACATCAGTCTCAGCTAAACAATTCCTAATTTTCACCCAATTTTCAGAATTCACTATATGATTTCTCAGCCAAGATGAGAACCCTTCAAGCCTATACTCTTTATAACCTCTCCCGGGCACATCATAACCGCCGTCGGCGCGTGTGACAACAAACGCGAAAACCAGTAGAATCAAGAGAAGTCCAATTAGAATGGCCATACAACAGAGGTAGAAAGCAAGAAGTGTTTCTTTATACCAGTAAGCGCCGGCAAAGCCAGCGAGTGAGACTAGGAGGACGAGAATTCCAATAAGGACAATCGGCCATCGGAAATAGTGGATACATTCATTGTCGGGTTTGGAGGCGAGCCAGATCCCCGAGGCGATTATGGGAATTGAACAGAGGAAAGCTATGAAATTTAGAACGGCAGTTATGTTGTTAGCTACACCCATGATGGTAGTTGTAGATTTGGAGGACTGAAAGTGAGAGTGACAGAGTGAAGAAGATGAACTGTTTGTGTTTTTTTAATGTGAAATTTTGACTAATTTCATTGTCTAAAGACTATATGTAGAAGAGATGATGTGATTTATTTATCATGCAAGTTATTTTAAATGAAGATAAAGAAGAGAGGAAAGAGACAGAAAGTGGAGAAATTGTTATGTTCTCAATTGTTGTATTACCAACTAATTATTAATAATAATATAACATATTAATGAGTAATTATAATATATAATTTATAATTTATGTAGTTAATTATTATATTAATATTATAATTAGTTATTATTTAATAATATATGATCACAATTAATAATTTATAAATAGGTTAAATTCAACTAAATTTAAAAAAAAAATAATATGCGATATAATTTATGGAATGCATATTATATTATTTTTTGTTATTATTTTTTTGAGAAAATGATTTAATTTTTAAAATTTATCATCTCGAAATATAATAATATTAATATTTTTAGGAAGAAATTTATATCATGAACCAATTTTTATTTGATCCTATCCTATTAAAGACAAAACATAATTTAACTCTCTTGTTAAACAAATTAAAATTTCATTGAATTGAAATCAATTTCATTAGCTATTATTATTTCATTAAAATTAAATTTATAATTTATAATTTAATATCATTAAGTCAAGTTAATTAATTTAGTTACAGTCAACTTATTTTTATCATTTATATTTACCTTTTGATTTTCTTTCAGCAATGAAGTAGGAATTTCATTAGGTAAATACTGTCCAATATCAATCTGGATAGCTAAAGTTTCTCAAACTTTTTTTGGTGAAAATTATTCTAATTTAGTTTTATTCACATTAAATTATTAAATTTGTGATTTTGTATTTAAAATTTGTAATAAATTTCTGATTATATATAATAGGAAAAAACAATAATTATTTCATTATTTAACAAATTTCTTTTTTTTTTTTTTTTTGGGAGCAAAGGCTCAATTACAAGTTTACAACAATGTTAGCTCCTTATAATGAGAAAAGACATGCAACTAACAATCTTATTTGATGAGGTCCTGGGCTGATACAGGCACTGAGCTGGCTTAGTTTATTTTTTTATTATTATTTCTAAAGGAAAATTCGAATTGCATTAATTAAAATGCAGCATCCATCCAGAGAAATTCCATTCTTTTATGAATAAAATAATTTCACCAATATGTATATATATATATATAAAGAATCATCCTTAATTTCCCAATTGATAGCAAAATAAAATATCAACTTTCACTTAGAAAAAGCAGCAAGAGTAAAGAAAATGACGCGCATAACGCACAAAATTTTTAATTTCTTAATCACATATTTCGTTATGTATAATATTTAAATATTGATTTTGTAGTTTACATCAAATTTTATGTATAATAATTTATAATTTGTAACAAGGATAGACACAAAAATTAATGGAAGTGAACACTAAAATTATTTACAAAGATATTTTGTTACTTTTATATTGTTTCGAAATAAGTAGAGCTAGTGCTAAACTAAAAATAATACATACAACCCATTAATTATCATTCTAAAATTTAACATTGCTTGCTGCATATTGAATTGGTCAACATGAATATTTTACACATTCTAATAACATTGTACATAATATTTTGAATAATATTACACATTATTATGTGAAATTATAATTCAATAATATATAATAATATTTTACACAATATATAATTGCATTTGGATAATATTTTATATAAATATTAAAAAATTTTAAATTTTCAAAATTTAAATAAAACATTTATTTATTGTTTTAACTTTCATTTATGATTGATTCGATAGTTATTAATATTTTATAAAAAATATAAATATTTCTTATTATTGTTCAATGATGAATAGGCTTATAAGATAATTTAAATCATGGAAGATAAATAGCTAACCAATGATCCAAAATCGGATGAAAAAAAATAACACATCTTCTAATCCCTTATTTACCTAAAATAAATAAATAAATTTACCAATTGTGAAATGAAATAGAAAAGAAGTAAAATGCCATGTGGAGGAGATCCGAGCTTCCGCTGTGGCAATGCCAATATCTAGGTTGGCTGTCCATTTATCTACCTCTAAAGATTATGAGTTTTATTATTAAAGGGTTGTTTGGGGTGAATACCTAGTTTTAGAAAATAGAATTTTAAAAATATTATTTTAAAATAAGTTGGTATATCTAATTTAAATTTTTTTTATTTTTAAATTTTAAAATGGCGTTTCGAATTAATCCGTCAAACATTTTAAAAAAAAAATTATTTACTATTTTTTAAATTTCAAAATATCATTTGATGTCTATTTTAAAGACGTCTAAATATTCCCTAAAAAAGAAAAAAAAAAAAAAAAAAGCTAAAATTCTATGGTATATACTTCACCACTATTTTTGAAAGTATGGTCCTCTTTACCGACCATTGAAGAGTTGCCTATGGAGCCTTTTGATAAATCGAATGTATAAAAAGACTATTTTGAAATCACCACTTTATATATTATGGATTCTTCTAAAAAATATATATATATGGATCCATGTTCAGTATGAATGAATGCTTATTATTTGGCTTTTAACAGGCTTTGCTTAATTATGGCTTTTTTTTTTTCTTTACATTGTATTATTTAATTTTTAAATATTATTAATAATTCAAATACAATTGGATAAAAAAAATCATTAATGCAGTATTTTTATTCTTAATACTTCAATTTAACTTCTTCTCAAATTTATTTTATCAAGTTACATTTTTGTATTTTTAATTAAATTTATTTTTATGAGTTGTTATATATAATTTGAAATGAAGTATTATAAATAAAATGATAAAAAAATAAATTATTAGTACTTTTATTTATAAAAAAGTTTGATAATATAATAAAAATTAAATTCATGTAAAAAACAAACATCCAATTAATTTATCTATTAAATGATACTCTTTTTATTATATAATAAAAATCTTAATAAGTTGAGATGGAGAGAGTAATAATTTATTATTTTTTTTCTTTAATAATCTCAAAGTAACAAGGAGTTAAGAATGCTGACTAAAATTGTTTCATTGCAAGAAAGAAAATTAAAAATGGTGACATGTCAATTCCCCACGAGCAAAAATAATGACGATACGTCATATGATGTTTATAGACTAAACTACATGTCATACATCATTCAATAAGTGGTGAACCGCCGCGTGAAGAATCGAACGACGATCATTATGGAGAAAACGTCATGTCGTTCATCATTACGAGTTATCGAAAGATTGAACGACAAATCGTGGAAGCAACTAACGAGGAAATATAGAATGGAAACGTCAGAGAAGTTCAAATTGCTTTCGCGCTTTGATTGTAATTTTTCATTTTGACTCAAAAACTCATTTTGATTGTAATTTTCTTGTTTTATATTGAAATTCACTGGTTCTTTCGTTTTTTTAAAAGGTTTATGTTTATACAGACACTGCCCGATATGGTACAGTCGAGAATTGTATCCTTTCTTGTTTTTGAGAACGAGAGATTTTGCAAGTGGGATTTGTCTAGGTTGGCGAGGGGTTTGTTGAGAGATGATCGTGGAGTAGATTTCTGGGTCAAGAGGGCTGCCCGCCATCTGCTTGATGAAATGTCTGAATAATTATGAATGGATTTCTGGTTTAAGTTTGGATTCTAGAGAACAATGAGTTGATGAAGAGTTTGGTTCATTGCCAGGTTGGCTTAAGGATGTAGCTAGTGCTGCTGAATTGGTTCTCCCTTTTCTGCCAGTTTTGATTGATGAGTTGAATTCAAGAGAATTGTTCGTTAGTCATGAAATTCAACAAGATTTGTTGAGTCAAGTTGAAGAGAATCGAGGTTAATTGTCCTGTGAAGTCTCCTTTTAGCACAGGAAATTCAAAACATGGCATCTAATTTGGGAGCCCGGGTTTTGAATTTCGAGTCTTGTGCTAAAACTGGAGAATTAGAGAATGAAATTCGCCTGCTTTGTTTAGAGAAAGGAGCGGATGCTTTTTCAGTTCTTGATTTGATTGAACCTTGGAAAGCGGAAGATGAGATTGCTTCCATTCTTATTTCTCGCCTTTCAAGTGAAACTAATCAAGAAGAGCTTGCATGGCCAAGCCAAATTCTCAGTTCAATTATCCTTCCAAAGATGCTGGTTCTAGAAGAGCCAGCTTCTCGTGTGCTGGTGGCTGCTATGATAGACTACTGCAAGCTTCACCAAAAAGCTGCTGAATATGCATTGTTGTTTCCTTTGATAATGGGAATTTCTGGCATCAATAACCCTATATGTGATGTCATCACAAGGATTATTAAGGAATGCTTGCATCCAATTCATGTTTCTGCGCTTTGCCAGAAGCTGCTATGTCGAGGAGAAGGCAAGAACAGATTCGTCTGTCTTCCTTGCTACCAATGCCTGATATCCAATGAACTGGTATGGACAGAATCATTGTTTAACCTTTTCCATAATATCTTGAATCTTAATGTTAACTTAACTCTAGATTCAGTTGATCTACTTGTTCTTCGGGGTCAAGAACTAGCTCAAAAGTTCTCCAAATTTCTAAGATTTGGAAACTTCTTGTTATGTTTCATTACCAAATGTTCTTTATTATTGAAGTCTCATAAGCTCTTAGTTGCAAAAGTGGTTGAGCAGACCAACACTCTTGTCACTAAATTATTATCAAAATTGACTAGTTTCTAGCTGCTAAATTGATTAATGATTTATTTTTTTAGCTGTGAGTCTTAATTAGTCTCTGTGCTATATAAACTGCACCCCTTTTGTTTCTTTCTTGACATAGGATCATTTGGACTATGGGTTTGTTGCAAGGTTGGGTTTTAACCTTAGGCAAACTAAGAAGGAGCTATGACTGTTGGCTGTTGCACCAGTACTCTCCACTGGCTATATTCTATATATGTAACTCACAACCAGGTTCAAACCAGTAATTATGCTTATTATAAAACATGAGATAATTATGGCATGCAGTTTTAATTGTTTAGGTGATTTTGTTTTCCAAGATGCTTTCAGAAAATAAATGGTAAAGGAAACATGGAAGAACTCTTGGAAATCAAGCAACAATAATTAGAAAATAAAATAAAAATCCTTGTTCTTATATTAATAAAAAATACACACTGTGGAAGAAACCTATGAGTGAGCATTACATGAGGTCCTTATGAAATTAGAATTCTATGATGTCCATTGCTATCTTCATGGATATGAACCTAGGATCCTTATTTGAATATTTTGTAGTAGCATAGGACTGGATAAAATCGAGCAAATTAGATAACAAAAAAATCTTATTTTTAGTGTAGAAAATACTATTCTAACTGACAGAGAAATCTGTGAGGGAGCATTACTTTTTGGTACTTTTAGACATGGAGACCATGGTATCCATTGCCACTGGCCATTCTCTTCACGGATTCGAATCTAGGTCCCTTGTCTGAAAACTTTGTAGTCGAATAAAGCTTTAGGTAATCTTGAAAATTGTAGCTATTAGGGTACAAGAGTTTGGAAGCTGGAGAAATGATGGCATCACCAGCAGGATTGTAGAAGGTAGCAATGGAGAGTCTGCTTCCACTCTTGTCAGCCATGACACGGTGCAAAGTACTTTTGTACCTTCCATTACTCAGCACTTCCACTTGGTCACCAGTGTTCACAAAAATTCCGTTGTTCTTGGATGGAGGGATCTTTACCCATTCTCCATCTTTTGAGAATTCAAGACCTGGAACCTGATCATCTTGAAGCAACAATATGATCCCTCCAGCATCAGTGTGCTCTCTAAGTCCTCTCACAAGCTCTGGCTGTGAACAATGAGGATACTTAGCCACTTTTGTTCCCACAGAAGGACCCTTATTTCCTGAGAATGCTTCCTTTATATAATCTTTCTCCAGACCAAGATTCTCGCACAGGAGCTCAGAAATCTGCTCTGCTAGCTTAATCAGTTGAGTAATGTACTCTTCCATTGATTTGCTGCATGTATAATTTATGTACGAGTCAATAGCTTGAAGAGCCGTGTTACATAAAGTAAAAGCTTGCGTAAATTCAGCATTCCATGACTTACTAAAAATCCTCTGGGAGGTTTGGGATTTCACTGATGTTGGATATTGGACGATGCCAAATGAAGTAACTGCTCTCCCAGTCAATATCAGAATTAATACATCCTTTGTTATTCAAGCATTTAGCTGTCTCTGATTCATAGAAGCTCTTCTTTAAGTTTTCCTCGTAGTGTGAATTGACTAATTGCTTTACCTTCTCCATCAAATCCTTGTCAATCTCATGGTTCTCAATCTGCATACATTTGATAATATTAGATTAAATGAAGCATTTGATTTTAAATGAAGAGACTCTCACTTTCACTATTATTACCTGAAAGAAACCCCATTTCTCACAAGCTTCATGCAGAAGTGCCATCATTTTGCTCCTGTTCTTACCATTGAATTCACTAAAATCTATCACTGGGATCTCCATCTTCGCTCTTTCTCCTATTTGGATTTTAAAAGATAGGTAACTTAGAGAGGTATATATAGGCTAGGAGATGATGGGGAATTAGGGATATGTTTCTATATTGTATTAATTATTGGGGCAGTTAGGTTAGTTACAAGTTTACTATAGTATCAATTCTAAGGAAAGATTATTACTTTGGACTGCTTTGGAAAGAGTGGGGATTTTTAAAATCTGTGGGTCTATGTTCAATTCATCATCAACACTCTCTGATTTTGGATGAGTGCAAATTTGTTTATTTATGATCTAGTCAATCTTGCTCACTTGAAAACTAGTTGCTTCCATCTCCCCAAGTAAAAATTTCCCTACTAGGTTGATTCGCCCCTTGTAAATCCCACCTTCTGCTTATGGTTCTCTCTTACTAATATTTTAATACAAAATCATTTAGTTAGGGCAAATCTGTGGGCAGTGGTGGGTGGCATTGGCCTTCAAAACAGCCCAATGGAAACGGTGGGACTGGAATGGGATTGGGATCTCACCAATGGGCGATTCCCTGAAGATTGTCCCACCAACACTCACAATTGTTTGTCTCATATATTTGCCCTTTATTGGGTGGTTGTCCTAAATTCTTGAAATTGTCCTGTATGAAAGTTTTTAATCTTTCTCTTTTATCTAAATCAAGAAGTTTGTACTTAGCTTCTGCTGCTGCTGGTTTTTTTTTTACCCTATAAAAATTGCTGTTTAAGGTTTGTGAGGTCAATCTATGATGCAAGAATTTCTGAAAGACAAACTATAGAAAGTAGAAACAAAGTTAGCAATCACAAGCATGTGATTTGGCCTCTTCTTCTTCTTTTTTTCCCCCTCAATTTATGACTGAACAGCGACAGCCCACCATATTTGATTTTGTTTTTGTGAACTGGAAAAGGAGAGTTATTAGTGAGATTAAAATTATGTTTTTCTTTATATAATCAATAGCATGTCTGTACCTATAAATAACTCACTTTCAACTTTACTCAACTTTTAAATAAATTGCATTTGATATTTATTATTAGTAAATTAAATAAAGTTCCATTTAGAAAGATATACAATTACCATTGTTTATATTTATCTCAATTACTACAATTGTAACTATAATTGTATATATTTATCTCAATTACAATTACAATTGTATTTATTTATCTCTCATTAATTTTAACCCTTAATAATATTTTTTTATTTTGTCTTTGATAAATTCTACCAAATTGTGATAGAAGTAGTTTCTTTGTGCTAAAGTAATCATTTTCTTACCCTTAAGAAATAGTTTGTTGAATTCTTCTATTTTTATTTTTATTTAATTACATATTTTAGTAGTCAAATTAAAAAAAAAAATTATTAATTAAACTAATCCTTGCTTTTTAGATAAAATCAATTGACTACTTTTGAAGTATTAGGTATAAATTTATCATTAGTAATATTTGAAGTATAAACTGATATTACTTTATTACTAGATTAAGTTATATGTTAAAATTAATTCATTAATAATGTTGCCAAATTAAAATGATTTTATTATTTTAAAATTTGAATGAAGGAATTAAACAAATTAAATTAAATTATATATTAGGAAACACTTGGATTGGATGCACATTAAAAATTTGTTCGAGAAGGCATATCAAAGATTTGTTCGTTTCCAGATATACCCTCTACTTTCTTCTTTCTTCCTCTTCAAACCATCATCACCAACCCAAGTTCACGGTGGCCCCACTTTCGTTCTATGGTCACATTGGTCAAAACATATGTGGGCCACATTCAAAATTGATCCGCCGAATAATATTTTACGTGGCAATGGGCGACCATTTAAAGAGATAATTACAAATTTAGTATTTCAACTTATTAAAATTTTTTATTTTAGTGTATAAATTAAATTATTTTATAATTAAGCCAAAAACATATAAAAAATACTTTTTACCCGAAATTTTTTTTTTAGTGTCATGTATGCATTATAGGGGCATTTTTATAATAAATCAAATTGTCAAGTTAGCTGTGTAATGTGAAATGATCAAAATAATCTCATTCTCGTTCTCATCTCCTTCTCCTTTTTCATTTCCAAAATCCTGAAATAAATTCTCTCTTTTTTAATTTGTACAATGCCAAAATTACTCCATAAACAAAGAGAAAATGAAAAAGTAATAGTCAATCTATAATATCCAGCACCACTGTACCTTTAAATATTCATCTTTTTTATCATATCCTTCTTCTCCAAACCTCACTCTCCTTTTTTCATTCTCCCAACAGTTCACATAGAGAGAAAACACAACAACAAATGGCTATAATATCTCTCTTTTTAATAAGAATATTTACACTTTCTTATCTTTTCTCTTATCCTACACTTTTCCCACCAAACGATTCCTCTCTGCTTTAATTCCTCCTCCTCTACCTTTAGCCATTGCTTCACCCATCTCCACCATTTTCACTCATGAGAAATATATTAATAGAAAAATATTTTTGCAAAGAGAATATAGGGTTTGGGTTTTTTGGAAATTTAGCTTCTGGTGGTTTGCAAAAAGAAGTTAGGATTTGGATTTCTTGGAAAATCGCTCTATGAGTTTTTAAATTCAGGGAAAGTTTCATAAATAATCATTAAGAATCTAGAAAGTTTTTCCATCACCTTTAAAATTTTTTGATCAAAAAACTCAAAATCAAAATAAGAATCCAGCAACACCACTTTGACATTGACGATGTAGAAGATGAAGAAATCGAAACTGAGGGATCGGAGTATAATTTTTTTCAATTACAAAATAATAATCACAAACTAAATTTATAAATGAGTTTGTACATAGATTGCATTTTAGGTTTTGGGTTAGTTTAATTTATAGATAAAAAATAATTTTTGTGGTTTTGGTTTGTGGGTTTTGATTATTTGAGAAGAAAAAATGGCAAATGAAGAAGGTAAAAATAAAAGCAAAAGCAAAATGGAGAAGATTAATAATGTTAAAGGATAGGAAGAAAATGAAATATACAAAGAAGTTGAAGCAAAATAGAAAGGATGAGAAAAGAGAAGCATAATTTGGATATGGAAATGAAGAAGATGAAAATGAGATTATTTTGGTCATTTCACGTTGGGTAGTTGACGTGGTAATTTGATTTGTCATAAAAACAAATCCCACAGTATATATATAATACTCAGTTAATTTTTTTTTGTGAAAAATACCTTTTTAATATATTTTTTTATGTTCAAACACTTAATTATAAAATTTTTCGTTCATACATCAAAATATAAAATTTCAAAAAATTCAGATACTATATTTATAACTATCCTATATTTAAAATGCTCTTGTCAAATACGTTGACCCTGGATTTGCATTTAACGGTCATTGATCTTACGATCAACTTTGACTCATAACCCTTCAATGAGCCGTAACTACACCAGATATTATCCTCCGTGGCACACTAAGGGCTGTATCGTACTCTCATTCGTACGATCCTCCGTTTCAAAGCTAACTAAAAACTTTCCCTCTCGTTCTTCACAAAACCAGACACAGAGGAAGATGCAGTGACAGCAAATCCAACAGCCATTAGCCAACGCCGGTTCGTTAACTTGGCCGTTGCTTCTACAGCTACCTTCTTCTCCTTTTCATTTTCCTCCCTTTCTCTGTGCAATGAGGTTAGTCTTAGCTCTGTTTTTTGTTTCTGTTCTCTCGCTTGCGGTTACCGAGTCTGGCTCGGCGGTGGAAATGAATGTAACAACCGTGTCGAACGCGACGCGTTCGAGATCCAGAGAGGACAGCTTCGCTGACATGATTGATAGGGCTTTGGAGAAAGAGTTCAACGAGACTGACCAGAATGAATGTTCGTGCTAGATCTGAGCTCTCCCTATTTCTGTTTATATTTGCATGTGCATTTATTTTTTTCTGCGCGACTTCATTTCCTGTGGTCATTGAAAGTAGGTTTCGGTGTGTGGATCAGTTCTGGATTCCTCAATTTTCCTGAAATTTGACAATGATTAATTGAATTTCCTGTTAATTTCACCTTCACTAAAGAAAATTTTCGGTAACTGAGCCATTTCTACATATCTGTTGAAATATTTAATTTGAAATCTGTGGACATTTGCAGAAGATTTCTTTGGTATTTTGGCTTTGAGAACTCTAAATTATGAAAATTAAGATTGGGATTTATCATCTTTTTTTCACGTTAGAGCAATAATTTGTTCAATGTTCGAGTTACAAAATGCGTAGTTGGATTATTTCTTGTATTTTCTCTCGCAGCCGCTGATCCTGGTAGCTTCAATAACAGTGTTGCTGGACAGCAGGTTCGTTACCTTTTCCCCCTTAAAGTTGCTTTGCATTCTCTGTTGGCTTTTTAAATCAATGAGCATTTTTTCTCTGTTAGTCGCATAGTGAACTTTGAATAGTTTGTCATCTTCAATACTTTAAGTTTTTTTTTTGGCTTTACCTATCTACTTGTTATGAGTGATTACATGGAATGAGGAATCTATAGATGAGGGCTTAGCTGAAATCTCATGTATGTGTGAAAATTTTTAGACATGTCTGATAGGTTAATTATCCATGTAAAGGTCTTGTGTTACGAGTGACTAATGTTTTAGAACAGTGTTTTGAATCATTAATAGGTTATTAACACTCATATTTAGACTTTACATTTATACTCTGATGCTGTTGGAGAATTACTGGTAAATAAGTTGCAGAACATGTTAGGATAGAACCTTGGAATTCATATATTTGGGTAAACGTAAAGCCTTATATTTCTGAACTGAAATAATTCATTTTAATCTTTGGTAAATTAACGCCTCAAATGGTGAAAGAATCATCGTATGCCCCAGAAGATAGATTATTAAGAGCCATACTTGGTATTCAGGTATCGACTTCAAAGGAAACTTGTCTAAAACTATTGATGGCTCATCAGAATATTTTACCAAGGTTGCAGGTTTTATTCAGAGTTTTGTTGAGATTTAGAATGTAAATTGCAAAAGCAATGACTTCAACGACCATTCTTTAATATATTTTGACTTTGTGCAACTGGCAACCTGGAAAGTGATTTTTGCCAAATCATAAAATGATTCTTGGATAGCAAAAATGCCATCAAGACAAATGGACTGTAATTAAAGTCTTGGGAGAGTTGTTAATTAAGAGAATAGTCTGAATTTATGCATGGTGGGGCATATTAAAATGATGAGCATATTGAAACCTTAGATTATGCCCGTCAGATTGATTTTTTCTTTCCTTTTCTGTTTTCTGAGTTGTTATGCTGCTTTGATTTATTATAAGGCTGACATCTCAATGTAATAAAAGTTAATATCATTCCGCCAAAAGGGGAAAAGAAAACCTTTGACAGTCATGGCTTGTGGTCTGCATATTTGAATGGATATGTCTGTTAATGTTCTTTTCTAACACTACACTTTTCATTTTGCTTGAACAAGCTCATGTTCTTACATGATGGCTAAGTTTCACCTGTTTGATTTTACCAGGCAATTTTGGAAACAGTTGCTAGAGTTAAAACAAAGAAAAATGATACCAAGGAGGAAAAGTATGGGCTTATATCTTGAAGAAAATTTGAGATTGTTATTCTTTTTGTATGTTTATACAGTTGTGTTTTGATGAATATTATGTTTAGATTCACCACCACAAATTTGAGAACTGCTGACCCGACTATGGACCATATGTTAGGTCATTTCAGTTTCATGATGTTTTCAATTTGGACAATGAGAACTGAGCAGAGGATACACCAACATTGATTGATAGAAAGGTATGCCGTATACATGCTGTTTGAACTCACTTATACTATCCTTCTGGTGCTGTTAACTATTATTGCATTTTGATGCCACAAAATATTTTTTTAAGCTGATGAAACTATGACCTCATTGGAAATTTTATCCTCAGGACAATGTCTTTATCATATCGAACCTAAAATCCAAATATCCTGTGTTGCAACTCGATTTAAGGTTAGCTTAATTATTCTTCCTATTCTCATAATTCCATTGGACACCATCTAGCAGCAATCTGTTGACTGATCTTACCTGTTTGAATTACTACAAATTGCAGGTTGATATCAGATCTGGTAGTTGTCATTGTATTTGCCACTTGTGGTGGAATTGCATTCGCTTGTGCTGGACAACCGGTTAGACTTATTGCTCCTGTGTCTTTTTTATGATGAAATGCTGTTTTATGGATTTGAACCTCTTTCATCCATTTTAATAATTTGCAGGTTATTACTGGCTATCTGCTAGCAGGATCTATTATTGGGCCTGGGGGCCTGAGCTTTGTCAGTGAAATGGTGCAAGTATGTTTCACATGTTTGCTGTTTACAACATATTCCCTGTTTTCCTTTTCTGTAAGGAGTAAGAGATTTGGGAATAGTATTTTAATAGAAGTTTGATATTTTCTATGTGGGCGTGTGTGGTGGTGTTTTTTCTTTCCTCCTTTTAATGTTTTTATATTTTTGTTCGAGGTCAACTTAGCTCAAAAAGTAATTCTCTGAATTTTATCATTATCATGTTATTGGATTCAAATTTTGTGGGTTAAACCAGTTTTTATGTGAAATTTGGGTAAAGACATGTGTAGTGCTTGGTTTCCTGTTTTATCATGTTGGTTAGTTTATTTTCATAGGATAGTTCATGGACTATAATTGATGTTAATATGCATACTGATCCTCTGATTTGACTATGAAATTTAGGTTGAAACAGTGACCCAATTTGGTCTGATTTTTCTCCTATTTGCACTGGGCCTGGAATTCTCCATGACAAAGGTTTGCTTATGTTTTCCATCCTGCATTCATTTGTCTAATTGATCTTGCCTTAACAAATGTAAGCTGTGAAGTTATTTATATATAAAAATGCAGCTTCTTGTTGTTCTAGCTGTTGCTGTTCTAGGTGGCCTTCTCCAGATTTTCCTATTTATGTGCTTGTGTGGAATAACAGTTACTGTATGTTAACATATTCCTGTGAATTTCATATTCATAATTGTAGTATGGAACTACACCACTCTTTATGATCATGCCTACTTGAAGTAACTAACTTAAGCCTCTATCTACGTCCATGTTATGTAGAAAAAAAAGAGGAAATCTTTTATTGCGTTTCTTGGTTGGTGCTTTGTATTTTTAATTTTTTTTTTTATCAGAAGCAGTGCAGTCAAAGGCGTATAAGACGCACTGCTAGGCGCAGCGAAAATTAGGATTAGCGCTTTGAGAACATAAAGGCGAGGCATGTTCAACTAGGCACACACCTTTGCGCTTAGGCAATGTTTTTGGGTAGACAAGAGGAGCACAAGGGCATGCCTGTTTAAAATTTAGAATTCTGATTTTTTTTACCTATAAGTCCAATTCTTTTCTTTTATTTTTACTTAGAAAATAAGAGTAGTTTGGTACTTTTTAGGTTTTTTTTTTTCCAAGAGTGAGTCTAAAAGACGTTTTAGTATTTCTGTTTTTTTTAGTACACATCTTATAGTGTTTTCAGTTTTTTTTTTTCCAAGAGCCAGTCTAAAAGACGTTTTAGTATTTCTGTTTTTTTAGTACACATCTTATAGTGTTTTATCTCTTAGTCAAAATGCTATAGTGAGAAGTGTAATCAAATTTAAATTCCTGCACCAATGGATAGAGACAAGGAATTAAATTATTTGAAAATTATTTCTTTTACATTCTTTAATACTTTACTGTCAATAATTTTTTTTTAATCTCTCCATCTCTCTAGCTTTTCCTGCTATCAACAACGGACAACAGCCAGTGTATTGAAACCCATATCGGTTATGTACTAGAGAGATCTGGTTAGTAATATGGATGGAGGATCTAGGACCCAACCTTGTGAAGCACCTTTCTAAGGGCAAAATCGTGGGGCATAATGGGCCTAGCTGATAATTCATCACATGGATTGGGCTAGATCCATGCATAGCACAACTAAATTTTTTTTATAATACTTTTGCAGGGTAAATTGTATCTACTACTGCTTGGAACAACAGCTCTGAGTCTGGTAAATAGGCACCTTGTTACATTCCTTTAGTGAGGTAGTGATAAATGTTAATCTGTGTCGTCATGCAGGTTGGTGAGAAATTGTGGGGCGGGGGAAGGTGGAAACTGTTGCTACATTAAAAACACTTTTTAATAAAAATTGTGATGGTTTAATTATAACCTCAAGTAGCATCATATTCTTGGAAGTGTAAAAAAAAAAAATTTCAGTGGATTTGCATTGTGTTAAAAGATGCATTGATAGGTCTATATATCTGACAAAAATCAATGAACCAATGTTTGTGTAGCATGTATAATGTATTTGCTGAATCATACCTATTGACATTTTCTATTAGTTAGTTAAGTATTTATGGTACAGGTGACTACGCCATTGCTCTTCAAGTTGATTCCTTCTGTCATACATCTCGGGGTACTATTGCGTTGTTTTCCCCATGATAGTTCTATCGGGGTAATTATCTTAGTCGGACCTTCATAAGTGCACAGATGTATACATGCATACACACATATAAATGTGTATACAAATGCATATATATCTCTAATTTCTACTAGGAAGATGGTGCGTGGTTTAAAATTTTGCCAGGAGTTAAAATTTTGAATATGATTTCTCCTCCCAGATTGGATATAAAGGAGAAAGCTTTCGTGCAGAGAGAGCTAAGCATATTACTTTGATGGTCCAAGGCTCTCATGATTCATGATTTTAACTAAAACATGAATCATGCAAATTTCAGCATATACCTGATGGCTTCTGATCCTCTGGAGGACAGGTGCTTAAGAGTGCAAAGGAGGTTGACTGAGTGAAACAATATTTTTTTCCCATTGCAAAGCTCATGTTGCCTACTTCCACATGAATTGCTCACCACGGCCAATGGACGACCACGCCAAATGAGAACTGAACAAGATCCGAAGAGCTCGGTAGATATGCTTCATTTGCCTACATGCTTCTAATTTGTGATTCAGGTAATCTCCCTACACTCCAAGATGTCCTATTTTGTGTAAAATATCCATTTTTGTAATGTAATTCATATCGATATTTCTTTTACCCTCTTTTTTTTTTTTGGGGTTCTAATAGTTAGTTGATTAACTTTGTTTTTCAATTATGGCTTTTCCTTTATTTTTAAGTAAAAAAATTCCAAGGCGAGTTTAAACTTTCTGATGTGCGGGTTCTGGTGTCTCTTTACTGTAATGATAACCACACCATGTAAACATGATTTTGACACGCTTGATATTTGTTGCCGGCGTATAGCAATATAATAATTGTATTAATTCATTGACTTTTTCCCCTTTGAAAACGCTATTTGGTGTTTAGTTTGTAACTAGTAGGCCTGAACTGGCCGAAAATAGTTCATTAGTGGGCCAAAATTGAGGCCAATTAATCCATTGGAGGGTCTGGGCCGAAAGTAATTCAGTAACGGACCTTGATTGAGCCTGCAGTTATCCCATTATTGTCCAAAACTTTCTTTAACGGGTCTGGCTGGACTTGCAGTTGCCCATTGAGGCCCAAAACAATTTATTAATGGGCAAGTATTGAGCCCAGAATTGGCCCAAAATGATTCAATAATGGGACTGGATTGGACCCAAAATAATCCATTAATGGGCATGCGCTCGTTAGTGGCCTGAATTAGTAACAAAATATTCCATTAATGGGTAATTCATTAACGGACCTGGATTGAACTTGCAGTTATACCATTATGATCCAAAAATTTACTTTAACTGGTCTTAACTACTAGCTGTTGCCCATTGAGGCCCAAAACAATTCATCAATGCTACGATTGAGCTTATAATTGGCCCAAAATAATTAATTGATGGGCCGAAATTGGCCCTCACCAATTGGCTTGTATCGGCCCAAAAAGTTCATTAGTGTGCTAAAGTGGGCCCAAAACAATTCATTAATGGGCCGGAAATGGCCCAAAATATTTTACTAATGGGCCTGAATAAACCCAAAATTAACTCATTAATAGGCCGGAATAGGCCCTAAATATTTAACTAATGGGCCTGAAATCGGCCCAAAATGGTTTATTAGTGGTGATTAGTTGATGGACCAAAATTGACCCAAAATAATTCACTAATGGGCTTGAATTGGCCCAAAATAGTTAATTAGTGGGCTGACAGGGCCACAATAATTAATTAATGGCTCGAAGATAGTCCAAATTTTTCACTAATGGGCCTGAAATCGGCCCAAAAATAATTTAGTAATGGCAGACATTGGCCCAAAATATTCCATTAATGGGCCGGAATTGGCCCAAAATATTTCTCCAATGGGCCTGAATTAGCCCAAATTAGTGTTGCCTAGATTGGGCCCAAAATATTTAATTAATGGGCTAAATCGGCCCAAAATGGCTCATTAGTGGGCCTAAATTGGACCAAAATAATTCATTAATGAGTCTGGATTAGGCCCAAAATAATACCTTAACTGAAGTTACATCATTATGGTCCAACAGCTTCTTTTAACAGGCTTGAACTGGATTTGCAGTTGCCCCATTGAGGCCCAAAAAGATCTTAATGGGTTCAAATTGGACTTGTAGTTCTACCATTGAGGCTCAAAAAATTGCTTCAACGGGTCCATATTGGACATGCAAGCTTCACCATCTAGGCCCAAAAAATTACCTTAACGGGGCTGAAATATTAGACTTGCACTTTCATCATCGATGCCTAAAAATTATATACATACTAGGTAGATCACTCACTGTGCTGCGGGTTTAATATTAAAGTATCATTTTAAAATTAATTTAATTATTATATATTTTTAAATTAATCAATGAAATGCAAGAAATTTAATATTAATGTATAATTTTAATCTAATATAATGTCAATTACTATCATATTAATAAAATTTTGAAGCAAAATTATATAAATTACATAATAGAAAATCAAACATAATCAAAATGGGAAAGACGAGTTTTCAACATCATAAACTCCTAAAAATTTTAGAAGTGCCATTTACATTAGAATTTCCACAATTTTTTTCTCAAATGATTTTAATTTTCAATCAGCTCATAATTTTCACTTCTTTAGGATGCAAAATCTTTCAAAATATTTTCATATATTAAAAAAAAAAAATGCTTGAATGTAAGATAAATACATGACCAAGAAATACAATAAAACAAACCTGTGGAAGTTGAAAATGTTTTCAAATAAGCAGATACTTTAATCACATTTTCTTGTTTTTGATGAGCACTCATTAGGAAAGAAAGTCATATATTAGCTAATCCATAAATCCTCCCCATTGTTGAATTACATAATGAATTTGAACTTGCAACATAATCATGCATGGGCAATGCAACCAATTCCCCTCCGACCAAGTCACAAGGTAAAACATATGGCAGCAAATCATTAAAGAAAGCAAATGGTTATCCACTAACCAATCAATAGAGCCAAGTGTATAGTGAGTAACATGGAGTTCTGTCACATTTACCATCCACTGCATATAAATTGCACAAAACGTTAAGGATAATTTATTATCAAGCTAAATGCAAATAAACAATTAAAATAAGCACTCTAATAGTTGAAACAAAGGTATAAATGGAGTTCATAAAATAGTATTTTAATATAATAAAATTAAAGATAAAAAATAGATTAAAAAACCTCAATGTCCAAGCTAGCAAACACAACCAACTTTTGTCTCTAAACGAAATGCCAAGCAAATTGGATCGTTAAAAATTAAGCAACCTTGAAACATTCATACAACCAGAAGAAGAAACAAATTAAAACATGATTAAGGAATTACATATTTTGGGGGCCTTTTATCAAGAAAATCTTAGACCTGAGATAGGGAGGGTTTGAATAAATATACTACAGCTACCAATGCCTCTCAAAAGGAACAGAACCAGCCTTGCTCTGGCAAAATCCAACAATAAAGATCATATATAACATTGAGAAATAAGAGAAGTTTTAAAATTTTAGTAAACGAGAAGGACAACCAGCTTAGCAGTCCATTCTGCCACAGCCTTTCCAGCTACACAAAACTCTGCAAGTTCGTCAATACCCTCATCTAAGCAAACTGTCTATTCACATTCACATTAAAGCATAATGCATTAGCAATTTTCCAAAACTCAAGACACACACACAGATATATATATATATATATATATATATATATATATATATATATATATATGAGATTCAAAGATAATTTTGCAAAATTTAGATATAATCCTAAGTTTACTAATTATAATCTTTGAAAGGTAATTTGCAAATCTCAACTCAATTTGAGATTGCACTATTTTTAACCAACAATCAAATGATCACACACACACACACAGATATCTATATCTATATCTATCTATATATATATATATATATATATATATATGAGATTCAAAGATAATTTTGCAAAATTTAGATATAATCCTAAGTTTACTAATTATAATCTTTGAAAGGTAATTTGCAAATCTCAACTCAATTGAGATTGCACTATTTTTAACCGACAATCAAATGATCTGAGCCCCTAAAGCCAAATAAGTATACCTTATGAAGTAGACAGAGCAAGTGTTTACAGCACACATCATACAATGAGTGTGTGCATCAAGTATTCTAAAATTATTTATATTGTCATTTTTAATTTTCAAATATACAAGGCAATTAGGAAATTTGGAAAATAAAAACACAATTGAATAAGGTAAATATAAATTTACGAAATATAGGGCACAATGTCAGAACTGAAAGTTATATATCCATCCTAATATGATCAATGATGGCTTAACCGTCCAAATAACGGGCTGTTCATTATTTTGAATTTAATGCAAAAAGAAAAAATGTGGCCTTCAAAATGATTGAACAATCCTCTAAAATCTACGCTCCATAACTTACAGATAGAAATTGACTTCTATCATAAAAATTGCGCTATCAGTCCAATTAGAAATTAATAATAAAAACTTTCAAAAGGAAAAAAAGGGGAAAGAAATAAATGAAACCTTTTTTGAGAAAGAAACTCTAAAGCGTGCAAAATCAAGTTGTATAAATACTCGACCTTCCTGCTATACATCTGAATCAAACCTTGAAGCAACAAAGCAACTATATCCCTCAAACAAACAGCAACCGATTCAGCATGTATTCATAAAAAAAGCACAATTTATTAATAGTAAAAAAAGCAATGAAACCCTGACCTTCAATGAAATTGACGGAGACGTAGGTAGTATAGTCCTTGGCACCGGTAATTTCACCTGAGCAAATCTTCAAGAGGTAGTCTTCGAGCATCTTTGCGAGATCTAACTCCCAATTGGCCTCTAGGTCGCGCTCCTGCACCGTATTTCGGCTGACTGTTTTCCCTCCTCCATCTCTCATGAACCTGCAATTCCTTTCTTATTTTTTTCCAAACCAAAATCGTAAAAGAGAGAATGAAAAATTGCCCAGAAAGAGCAAAACTACGGGTTGGTCCGGATAAAAATACACAAAAGACTTTCGAAACGACGCCATTTCATAAAGAAAGCAAAAAAAAAAAAGGCAAAAAGGTCAATCGATGTCTGCTCACTCCTTCCGATAAAAGCAAATTCAAAAAAGACATAAATATCTCGGCGTTATTTTGAAAAGGAGTTTAGGGACATAGCAATGTTTTCGAACCGAAAACTATTAAAGAACGGATAAATAGAGAGAATTAAAAGGTTAGAGTTACACTGATAGTCAAACTGATGAAATTGAAAAAAAATTCGATATATATATATATATATAATAAAAATAAATATAATATAATTATAATTAAATTAAAAATTTATATAAGATGATATTTTTTATAATATCAATTTAATCACATTAAATTAAAAATTATATATATAATAAATTATAAACATTCACTTGTTTAAATATTTACTCACACAATAAGATAATATGCAATATGATCATAATTTATGCGTCGGATAAAATTAAAACGAAATTATTGAAATTTTTTTTAACTTTTTTCAATTCAAAACAGCTTTGATTAAAAATAAAAAAAAATTAAAAGCATTTTAAAAAAATCTTACCCTATCGAATAAGAAAAATTAGTCTGATTCGATAAGTTCACCAGTTAACTGGCTGGTTTACCTATTTTTTAATTAATTTTTAAGAGACAAATAAATAAAAATTAATCGAACAGATTTTTAATTTAATTTTCAATTTTTTCAATTCGACCTATTAATTCGGTCCGATTTTAATAACTATGGGACAAAGTAAGATATATTGATAATTTGCAAATTTTAAATCTATTGAAATTTAATGTTCCTAAGCTGCAAGTATTTTATCATGAGGGTGTTTAAATTTATTTAAAATAAATATATAATAGTGTTTTAAAATTTAAAAAATATTAAATATTTTTTTTTGAATGTTTAAATGATTAATTTTAAATAATATTTTAAAATAAAAAAAAAAGTTAGACATAATTATTTTTTTAAACCATTTTCAAAACCCTATTTTAAAACTCAAAATAAAATTTTTATCCAAACAACCTATTTATTATATAAATTTGGATTGTTGTGTATTCCATTTATAAATGGAATAAATTTTATCCTTGTTATTAAGATAGGGTTGGGGAAATATTTATGGGACTAATTAAATTGCTTGAGCTGGACAATTTTTTGGTCCATTGAAAATGACAGGCCAAGCTCTTACCCGTATTGAATACTCAAAGAATTTGACAGAAGTGGGGTTGCTTGTGTGTTTTGGCCCTTGGGCCTGTTTAATTTTTCAGTTGGGGTTCCATTTTGTACAGAAGAAAATGCCCTTGGAAACAAATTATTTGTTTTATTATGATGGTTTTGGATTTTGTGCATCGATAATAGCAAGCGCACTCCTTGCATATTTCCTTGTCAAAAAATATAATAGCAGGATAGAAGGTAGTATACTATACTGTATATAATTTGCTGTATATTCTAATTGATCAAAAAATACAAATACTGTATATAATTTGCTGTTTTGGTAATTACAATGGTGATATTGACAGAAAATAATATTTGGCATGATATGCATACATGTTAAATAAAAAAAATAAAAATAAAAATGATTGATGATATTGCTCACAGAGTGATCCTTGTTCTTGTTCAAGAAATGCCCAACTAAACAGCAAAATTTAATAATTGGAGGACAAAAATAGGCAGGAAATGCCCTGTAACCAAAGGCCTGTTCCTCCAAGCTTATGGGCAACATGTATAACCACTTATTTCAAACTCATAATTAAATAATCTCTATAATTAATGAAAGTAAGAACTAAATATGTTTTATATGAGATAAGTAGTTTTTCATTATTATGAAATAAAGTTGCGGTGAATTAATTCAGCTTATAAGAAAATTGAAATGGAAAACTATAAATTTGGTCCAATTCGAAGAGTGTAGAGCATCAAAAGATGCAGTGAAATGGGAATGATTTACAATTATAAAGACGAAATGACAGGTTAATTTGTCCTTTTCTTTGAGTGGACAAATGAGCTCAGAATTCACAAATTGCTATCACATTTAAACTCCGCCAAATCCAACTGTAGATGCGAAAGAAAAGTCAGACAACTTCATTGAAATTGTCTCGACGAATAGAACCTAATCAGTGCCAGCATTCACAGAGAAATCTAATCATCATAAATTGGATTATATAACCCTAAATTACAAACCCTGTTACTTCCAAAACAATTAATTATAACACTTTTATCTAAATCAAAATTTATCCATTTTTTTTATAAAATTGTTAAATTATAAAATTATTTGAAAATTTAATCACATATGTATTATATTTATATAATTATAAAATTAAATATTGACATATTATTTTAATGGTTTGTCTGTCTGATTATATATGTCTCTTTGAACTAATAAAATTATTCTCTTTTCGATTTGGCATTAATTATGTGTGGCTTATTCACGTAATGACTTTGATACTGCCAACAACGATGTGTTGTCTAAGCATTTTGTTATTTTGTTTCATGCATGATCTAGTAGTTTCAAGCATTGGCTGAAATAAATAGTATTAAGGAATTGGGCAGTTAGAGTCAAGCATATTTACGAAAAGCTAATTGTAGTGTAGATTGATTGGTCCATTATAGCTCAAAGCATAGCATTGGTACATACTATTTGAATGATCCTTTTAAGGAGCTTGCTTATTTCCTTCTTCTTGATATATGTGGTGTCTCTTACCCTAGAGTTTGTCTTACGTAACTTTGTTCTTTTCTTCCATTTTATATAAAAAAAGAAAGAAAGAAAGAAAAACATTGAAGTCACTTGTTTGTCATGAGACCAACCATCCATACACTTTGGATAAGCAATATCTGTAAGTAGTTAACCTCAACTTACCTTCCATACAAATGGAAAATATAAAGATAGATTCAAATAATTATTTGACAGGTCACTGATAGCAACACCATGTAAATAAGACATGCTGGTTGGGTGAAAGATCACTTTAGCTTAAACGTGATAATAAACTGACAAATGATACAATAAATTCAAGCAGATAATTTCAGCTAGAGAGAGAGGAAGCTGTAATATATACATACTTACATACATATATTAATAAATTTTACTGCAAGTAGAATTCCAGAGGATGCTATTATTATTATTATTATTATTGCATTTATAATATATGTACTATATGAAAATGGATCAAGAATCAAAGACAAAAATAGGTACACATAATGTTGTAGGGGTCCCCTCACAAAATTGATCTCTATAACTTTTTTCAATGCTTCCCTAACAAAGCAACAGAAAATGGTGGAAACAAGATTAATATATTATAATTAAGCTTGTGGACAATCTTCATTTCCCTTCTTTCTTTATCTTCAAATATAGAACAAAAAATGAAAGGTATAATGAATGATGATGTGCAATTTTTCTATTCACTCATTTTAACAATACATAGATTCTATTAGGACTTTTCATATGACAATAATGCCTCTTGTATTTTTGTTAAAAGATATTTTATACAAAGTAAATTACAAAAATTTAATATGAATGAAAATCAATTATTATAATTTAATAGAACAAAGAAAATAAATATAAATAGATTAAAACTTTATCTATAATTTCAAATTACAAATCTAAAATCCCTTGATTTTAAAATTTCAAACCTAATCAGCCAAATTAAGTATCATTAGTTTTCTCTTTAACATTCCACATCGATTCTAGAAAAAAAAAATTAAATTGATTTATATAATTCAATTGATTATTATTTAAATAATTTAAATTAATCATATTAGATCGAGATTGAGTAATAAAATAATAAGTTATTATAAATTAATTTCGGGCCGATTCATTATAACTTGAAACATTTTAAATTAAAATTAAGTTATAAAACAACAATTTATTTGTTTTCAATTTCGGCCAAACCATTACAATTCAAACCCTTTTAAATTACAAAAATACATGCATGCGCTAGAACAAGATTCTTAATCCCATAATAAGTAAAACATTTTAAAAGAAGCTTTTTAATATTCAAATATTGATTTTTGGATAAAGGATCCAATTTATTAAAATATTTATAAAACTGTGAAATTATAAATTTAAATTTTAATTAGAAAAATATAAATAGAAAAATAATCAAATTCTAAATTTTATGAAATCATTAATGATCCCAAGTTTAGTAAAATAAAAAAAAGATTCAAATTAGAATTTGGAAGTCAAATAAAAACTATAGCAATGGCTGTATATAGGTCAAGCTGCCGGAATTCAATCTCCTGGTTATATATATATATATATATATATATATATATATGTTTCATCTAGAAGTAGATGAATTTGCCAAGAAAGAAATTAATTACGTCGCTCCAAATTTTGGGCAGCCATAAAAATATTGTCGGCAAATTGTAGGACCCTACCTATAATAGAACATACACATTAATTCCAGGTTTATTATTTTTGTCATTCAGACTTTAATAAAACTTTTGAGCAACAGAGAAGCCATTGAAATGGTCCCATTACATCATTCATGTTTAGACAAAAAACAAAAAACAAATAGACCTCGAGTTGTCTGTATCTATAACTGTATTTATTCAGCTACCCTAATTATTACTATTACTATTACTATTATTTATTATTATAATTTATAGAACTATGAGATTATGAATTTAATATGCTGTTAAAGTCTAATTAAAAAATAATTAATCTCTTAACAAATACACGAAAGTTATCCAAATTATGTAGTTTATTCAATATAAATGGACCCATCTTTACATTTATTCAATTTCCAGCAAGAAGAAAATTAGAAATAATAATAATAATAAAAGAGAATTTTATTGTATTAATTCCTCTATTAATACAAGATGATTCCTACACCGAAAATTAATTAATTAATAGTCAATACTAATTAACAGTGACATAATATTTTTATATTTAGCTATTATGTAGCTCTTATGGAGATAAGGAAGGGAGTCGATGATGGTTTATTAGGACCTGCAAGAGTGAGCTCAAGAAGATCATTATTATCTTCATGATGATGATTATGATGATTTGGTGGTAGATTTGAAAATGCTGATTTTGATCTGTTAGAAGGTTTTGGCAGTACAGGCATCATCATGGAATTGGAATGATTGCATGAAGATAATATTTGATGATGATAGTCAACCTGAGGACCCAAAACGGTGTGGTGTTGAGATCTACTAATAGCAGTTGTCCGTGGCTTCTTCTTCAAAGATTCATGATGATCACCATCACTTTGCTTGGAACGATTGCTGCTGCTAACCTGTATATGTATATACACACGTACAAAAATTAATTGAGACAATCAGTTATCAAATTAATAACTAGTTAATTGATATTCAAAATCAAAGTTTGAACACATGTTAGAGGCAATTAATTAAAAAAAAGATATTAAAATCAAAGTTTAAACATCAGCCTGCAGAACCAATTAAAAGTAGATGGTACGTACTATGTCGAAAAGGCTTGAACGGCGCTTCCTGTTATTGAAGGAAGCCAGGCGAAGAAAATACTTTTGAGCATGACTAGCAACTTGGGTAGGAGTTCTTGTAGTCACATAGTTTCTGGAGATGCCTCTCCAGTCTCCTTTTCCTAGCCTTTCTAGCCCTATTAGAAATGTTCTGTGTTCCTCTTCTGTCCATGGAACTCCTATATATAAATATATTCAGATTAAATCATCAATTTATATATATATATTTCTATGCAAACTTTGATTAAAAGAATATTAATAGACAATAAAAAAGAGTATGCCTAGAAAAAGAAAATGTGTTAGCTAGCTAGCAAGACCTCTCAAAATCAATAATTGAAAAAGAAATGAACTAATTATCACCTTCAATTCCAAGAAACCATACAAATTAAGGTATAAAAAAGTCTTTTGATTAATTAGATTGGGTTGGAATTTAATTATAACCTTATTGTCCAGGAGACGACTATATTTTGAAAACTCAAAAAAAAAAAAAAAAAAAAACTGACCCTTCTTTCTATCTTGGACTCGGCCAATAAGTCCATCGGAGAGATAGCCACTAGAAGTTCCATCTAAAGCAGGATTAATATTATTATTATCATCCATTGAAAGTCGAGAAGAACACAGAGAAGAAGAAGAAGAAGAAGAAGACAAGCAATCCATACTACAGCTTTTTTTAATGGCCAGAGAAGAAGAAAAAGAAGAATTAGAATTAGAATTAGAAGAAGAAGAAGAAAGGTCAAATTGCACTCCAAAAAGCCTAAGAGAACCAGCAAAAGAAGCAGCAGCAGCAGTAGCAGAAGAGGGTCTGAAATTCGTGCAAGTCCTAGAATTATGACCTGTGTTACCGCAATGAGAGCACTTTCTGCCCATTTCCGACAAGACAATAAACTTCACAAATATTTCTTAACACTTGTAACAACCCACAAATATAACAAATCCTCTTTCTCTCTCAGATACAAAGAAAGAAAGAAAATAACTTATAGTTTGGTGGGATATATAATGATATATGATGATGGGTAAGGTGGGGCTTATGAAAATGGGTGCACACCAAGAGAAGATGATTGGATGGACTTAACTATATTCCTTTATTAGTGTTTCCATTTTTTTTTCTTTTCCAACATGTGTATGTATGTATATTTTACCAATCTCTCTAGAAGCCTTATCTTGTACTCGGTAAAGTTTATGTACATATGGAGAATATGTAACATTCTACGTTGTGAGTATTGAAGGACTTGAATTTCAACTGAATTAAAGATTTATTGATAGCGTTAGAGAATATTTAATAATAGTGAGATTTAATTTTAATATTTTATAATAATTTAGTAAGATGATATGTTAGAATGAGGAGTTTAAAATAACACATTAAAATTCAATTAGTTATTATTTAAATAATTTCAGCTTAATTGTTTTGTGTTGGGATTGAACTTCAGGCATCAAATTATTTAGAATTAGTTTCAAATCAATCCATTATAAATAGTATCACTATTAGAATCATTTTAACGTCACGTTATATAAATATGGTCTCTTAAAGGCAAATAGTTATTTGTGGGGTATAATATAAAATGGAGTTATTTAGGATACTAGCGAACTATAATATCTAAAGTCGATCAAAACTAAACTAATGGTTTGAATCCAATTATAAAATATAAATCAATTTAGCTGCGATAAAAATGTCACTAAAAAAAGAGGACAATCAAATCGCAGTTGTAAAATGTGAACTAACTTGACAGCGATGAGAATATCGCATTACAAAGAAAATTAATTAGGACTAGACTAATGGCTTAAGACAAGCTATAAAATGTGAATTTACTTAACTGCTATGAGGATGTTGTATCATAAAGACGGATAAAAATATAATAGTCTGGATGATATGCTTGTTTCAGAGTTTAAGTTAATATGTCAATAAACAGTTCACGATCTCATATTGAAAGAATAGCAAAAATAAATGAAAGAATAGCAAAAATAAAAGCAATTTATAAGATTTAGCTAATTATTATTTAAATAATTTAAATTTGATTATTTTCAGAGTTGTGTATTAAAAATAATAGATTATTTAAAGTTAGTTTTGGATTAGGCCATTACATATATTCAGTATTTTTAAAGTGATTACATTATATTGGAGACTTTTATATCTATTTTTTATATATATTATGATAATCCTAAAGTAATGAGCATATTTCCTTCTTAAATGATATTTTAAATTTTAAATTTTTATTAATCAACGTTTGAGACATAATTTTTAAAATATACAATTAAATGTAATTAGAGTAAAATTTTAATCTTAAATTCTTAATACATATGTAAATTGTTATAGCTTTTATTGCTACACTTAAAAATAAACCAAATACTGTATTGTGTTAGAGAAATAATAACCATTCCTTTAATTACAGGGTAATTGAAATGATTATCATAGTACATTGTCATCACTTTGTTTACCATTGTTAAATTCAAAAGCTTGGCATATAGCTAGCTAGCTATATTCTATATGCTAGGGTTTTATATGGTTGGTTATAAATTGACATGTATTATATATAATATGTCATTATTATTATTATTATTATTATTAATTTTATTTATCTTTTAAACAAACAATAATTAATAATCCTACAACTACTAGATGACTTAGAAGAAGGGGCTAAATTATCTTAGAAAAATGAGAAGTTTGAATGTTGGTATTGATCAACCAATATGCCACTTTCTTAGGAATTAAGTTCTCAAAAACTTTACTATGTACCCTTGTTGAAAAGACTTGAGAGTTCACTGAATTATATGAATAGACCTGGCTTTGAATTTTTCAACTTATTATAGTTAATTACCCAAAGTTAATTTGATCCAAACATAGAATAATTCTATGTGCTAATAAGTCAATGTAAATATATGGTAAAAAACTTTATTCAAAATACAATAATAATTTCATAAGCTATATAGTGAAAGAAATATTTTGTTAAGAATTTACTTTTTTTTTTATAAGAATCATTTTTAATCAATAATATTGATTAATTAAGAATACACACGTAATTAAGATATTGATAGAGACTAAGATATAATAATTATATAATGGACACATTCATTTTGATATTTCCCCAACTAGCTACATACATTTATTTGGTTTTGTCCTATTCTTAAGTTATTATTAATTATATTGGGACCAATTAATTAACTTGTTAAACATTATTTTTAATGCATAGAATGAATTTTATACAATCCAATGTATGTGGAGCTCAACTACTTGAATAATTTAATAAGTAGTCATCTCTAAGCTGAACCAGATTCATTTGGCATTATCATAGAAAGGAATCTTCCCTTGTTGAAAAAGAGAATCAAGTTAATGCTATCAAAATAGTTTCTTTAACTTTTTTTTTTAATTTATAAAGTGTTTTTATATTATAAAAAATATAAAATTAATATTTGCTCACATTTTATAATAGTGTTGATTTAAAAAAAATTAATTTAATAATGATTCAAATGTGAAACATTTAAATCATTCTCACTTAAAAACTTAAAAATACCTTATATTGATGTCTTTAACTCAATTTGTTTGACTCTATATGTAAATATTAATTATTATTTAGCTTTTTAACTAGCTAGTGCTTAATTATATTTTTAATTGCAATTTATAATGTACAATTACTTTCTGATTAGCTCCTTGTTTTGACATTCCTGTTGAGTTTAGACTAGATCTTAAGGCTTTTTTAGCCCACAGAGAAATGGTCATCATATAGAAAAGAAAAAAGAAATGGGCTCTTTTCATTTTTCTATCTCTATAGGTGTAATAATAAAAATGATCTCTTGATATTGGGAGGGAGTCATCAGGGCCACCCAAGCAAATAAAAAATAAAAAAAAAATTATTAATATATGAAAAAAAATATATTTAGATTATTTAAGTATAATTTTTTTATATAAAATTAATTTTTGATCCATCCAAAATTAATTAAAAAAATTATTAATCTATAAAAAAATTTTATTTAACTCATTTAAAATTAACTTTTTAAATAAAATTAATTTTTATCAACCCAACATTAATTTTCTGATAACATGAATATATGATATATAATTTATCTAGCTAGGTAATAGCTTGAAAACTTAAATTGATTGAATTTATTATACTTATAAGTCACATAATCGTTATTAATGGTTAGATTTTAATCATTGTACTCATAAATATAGTATAGTATAGTGTGAGATTTTTATCTTTATACTCATAAATATGGTTTACTGATACTACATCTTACAACTTAATAATTGATCTAGATTTAAATTTTTTGTTCATCAATAATATATATATATAATTCTCTAATTTAAAATTTATTTTAAAAAATAAATCTAATATAATAAGTAAAAGTTGATTATTATATATATGGCTACAATTTAACGAAAAGTCATAGGTATGTGGGTTAAAGGGTTTCTTGGGTGCAAAAAAATATTAAAGTTTACGTGTGTTAGTTTCATATCCATTTATTTATAAATATTTTATTGTTAAGCAAGAAAAAAAAAATTACCCACTTTAGGCATTTTGCAAAGGTTTTAACTTTTAAATGTACGATTGCATAGAAATCGTTCTTTTCTCTCAAATTTGGTCCCAAAGATAAACTCAGAAGACACTAACTTTAAAAACAAAAGAACATTATATATTATGTCAATAATGTACTATAAAAGGGTGCCAAATTAATTAAGCCAAGAAGAGCACTATAATTCAATCTCATTTGCTCTGTCATAATCAACTTTTTATAACTCAAAGTACAATTATATTAGTAATTTGTACTATCTTAATTTTTTTATGTCATTTTTAAGTGCAAAGTGTTAATTAGTGCTTTGCCCACTTCTATAGTATCTTCATAATATAAATGTAATACACCCATCTGTTTAATTTGACTAATATCTCAAATTTAATTAAGTTTTTCTTAGGTGATATTAAACTATAATAAACAAATAAATAATCCAAAAATAGGGTTTGTAATTTTTTTCTTTTTATTTTATTTTTTTAAGTTCCTAAAGCAAAAGGTGTCAATACCTTCCAATCCATTGAGTGGCTAAACCAAAAGTGAGCAAATTAAACTTCTTGGTGACGATGGGCACACGTACATACTATAGAACCGGTTTTGGACATTACTGAAACAAATTCTTGTTTCTTGAGTGATGTAATCCAGAGAAACTGAGTTTTTTTTTTTCTTTCTTATAATTTTTTTTTAAAATAAATTGAACTTTGATTAAAATTCAAATCTGAAATTTTTACTCTGAAAACAACTCTAATAAAGACTCGTTGATAGTCCAATCACAATCTAATTACAATAGACTAAGTTTCTTGAATTCATTTTGGCATAAAAGCAGAATCATTAGAATTAATTGTAAAAAAAGGTAATAAAAAATATAAAAATAAAATGGATCCATATGGAAACACAACAAATCTATATTCTAATCTAAAGTATGAATATATAAAAAGTAATGAAACAAATTAAGTTGCGGAATGTCCAATGTACAGCCACTTTGCATCTTTATTTTAATAACAAAAGCAATTAAGGCTTTATAATAATGATAAGATGATGATAACAATCATTGTTATTTCAACTAATTAATTAATTTTATTTGAAGGTGTTATGTAGGGGAGGCATAGGCGAAAAGATATCATTAATTTATAAAAAAATTTTACTTAATACACCTAAATTCAATTTTTTATATAAAAAAATATTTTTAATCTATTCAAACTCAATTTTTTATATATATATAAAAAAAAATTTGTCCACCCAAATTTAATTTTCTAGCTTTATTTATGGGGAAGGACAAGTTCTTACTAGTGTTAATAGGTGAAAGACCACGATTTCTTTTTTGTGGATTTTGATACATCATTCCATGCAATAAATACAAATATTATATTCCTCATATTGCTTCTGAACAAAGAAAAAGGATCATAAAGAAGAGAAAGTGAGACCTTACCAATAGTGAACTGGAAATGATAGAGGAAGATGGACTCCTGAGTCCTCTTAAAAAGCAGAATTGAATTTTATAAGAACTAATACCACACACAATAAACAAGGTACTTTGTATTTGGATAGTATTTGATTTTCATGACAAATGACTGAATGTTTTCGAAAGTGGAAATTGGCCTTTGGAGGAATTTGAGTCGTAATTAGAAGTGGAACACATTTTTCAATTCATTAAATCAGTGGGAATAATTACATAATTAATAAAAAAATTAATTTTTTAACGAATAATTTATGAACAGTTATTTATTTATAATTATAAAATAATTATTTCAGATAAATATTAAATAAAAAAAATAGAAATTTTAAAAATTTTGATAGAAATATTTCATATAATCACTATCATCAGTTTTCACACATTTAATTTATTTTATTTAATGGTTGACTAGAAATTGTATAACACAAATTTTAAAATATTCAAAAATTTATATTAATTTTTTATTATAAAAATTGTAAAAAAATTATTTTTATATTTCTAAACTTTCAAGTTTATTGTATAATATAATTTAACTTTTCAAAAGTAATGTAATATTTGCATAATTTCTCATCAATTTTATTTTTGTAATACAAAAAGTACTCAATGTGAGGAAAAAGAAAAAAGCTTGATAACTCGATATAATAAAATAAAATATTAAAAACTCAATTGAAAAATTAAAGACTAATAATTTAAAAGTATTGTTTGATCGTTTCAAAATATATTATAATTAAAATATGTAAATTTCATCTCAAAAATAAATTATAGTAAATTAAAATAGGAAGTTGGGTTATCTCGCATGCATATTGACACAAATATAATTTTTTCTTTTTAAATAAGTTTTGACCACGTTATTATACAAACTAGGGAAAAAAAAAAATCAAGAGATTATCAATAATTCATAAGGAATCAATCAAAGCTTCTCCAACTGTGCATTCTTCTTGGAAGTCAACAAACAATTATCATTATAGACAAAACTTTACTGCTATGTTTCTTTTTCCTAGTTTATGAGCTTCTCCAAATCTAAATGAAATCTTAGAGGAATTTGGATCTAATTTAAAATTAATATAAAATGCTATTTTGAAATTTAAAAAAGATCAAACGATTTTTTGAGTGTTTAGTTAATAAATTTAAAAAGTCGTTTTGAAACTTAAAAACAGAAAAAATTTAAATTAGATATACTAAATTTTTTTAAAACGATATTTTTAAAATTCTATTTTCAAAACTCCTTGTGTACCTAAACACCCTCTTACTCATTGTTAGATTCAAGCAAAATATCTCAGAAAATTCAGTGTTGGAGAAATAAGGTAAATTTCTTCAAGTTTCATTTTCTTTTAGATTAATTAAGTCTGGCAGTTAGAATAATTAATTATGGGTGTATAGAAATTTATTGAAAGCATTTTAAGGTTATATATTATAATTAATGTTAGAGGAATCAGAATTAATGGACTGTCATGAATAGTAACATAAACAGTAAATTTGAATTAAATGCAGATTTTTCTTTAAGAGATGAATTAAATTGATGTTGGGAATTAAAAATAGAAACTCTAAGATAGTTAAATGTTAAGAAATCATAGTGAGTATTATTGATTAAGAAAAACCCTAATTTTGAATATTTGGGAAAAATGTCTTAGGAGGAGAATGGTGTTGAGCCAATTGCTAAAAAGAATTCAAGGATAAATTGTGTAGAGGTAAGTATGAACATTGCATTTGTCATTGCTTCTGTGAGATAGTATGACCAAGTATTCTAAATGTTAACCCATATGATCCTTGTATGCTTAATATTATATTACCGGATTATTAATTAAAAATCCTATGATATCCTAAAACTGAGATTTACCATTTGTTCATGAAAT
>CANXYC010510560.1:0-13922 GCA_948193065.1 Aleurites moluccanus
CATTATTTAGAAAGGCTTGGTGCTTTTGCACGTTTATTGGATGAACAGTAATTCTTCAGATTGCTCTTATCCTGATTGTCATCACCTAGATCACGGTGTAGGCAAGGATCCAGTAATAGGTTTATTAAATTCTATTATAAATCGTTTGGACTCTCTAAATAATTCTATAAATAATTTGTTTAAAAATTTAGAAGAGTTGACTCTTAGACAGAGTGAATTTTAGAAATTTTTCCTTGAGAACAAAGGCCCTTTAGGACTTGTCGCTAGCTCTCGTTATCACAACGAATATAAAAAGCTGAAAGAAATCAGAAATAAAAGAAAAAATCCTTTAAAAAATCCTTAGGAGTAGTTCTCTGTAATTCCGCCTCTGAACAGAACAATTAGAGGGAGGGCAGACTCACCTGAATGGTATCAGAGCCTAAAAGAGAGGATTTTTGGATTTCTTTGAAAGAAAAATATGACTTTGGGGGTAAAAATAGAAATAACTTAAGTTTGGGGCTGAGAAGGACTGCCAGTGAAACGCGGCTAAAAGTTTAAGGACTTTTGTGTTACGTTTTAAAGTTTAAGGATAATAATGTGCGCGAGCTATAAGTTGAAGTACCATGAGTGAAATGATCTCTACTTGTTTGTAGTAGATATATACTCCTTTAATATAATAAAAAAGTAAAATACATATGATAAATTTAGATATAAATATATTTGCATAGCAGAAAAATGATAAAATGTAATTCTAAGTTGACAATTTTTTTTAATTATATATAATTTTTTTACTATTTGATTTGACTTATTTTTTAAAAAAAATTCAATATGTTTTGTTCTAATAGCACTTAAATATCAATTTTATTAATATCATTAATATTTGATGATTTGACATATAATATAAATTGATGATATATTCAATTTAAATTTTTAAAATTTTTTATGAATTTAAAAGTTAGATGTATTTAATTCAGATTTTTAAAAATTTTATGAAAATAAGATAATATTCAATCAAAATTTTTAAATACTCTAAAAAAATATGTGAAAATTATTGGGTATTCAATGAAAACTTTGTACAGTCTTTAAAAATCTACTAGTATTCAAAAAGTCATTAACTTTAAAGAAATAGATTTTTAAATATTTTGGATGACTATTTATGTGTTAGTACCAATAAAATTTCTTCAAAATTCTTTATTTTTTATCAAGATTTTGAAAGGATTTAAATGATTTTTATTTTTTATATGCTGACAAAAAAAATAATCAAACTAAATTAAATCAAATTAAACCAAACTAAAGGACTACTGTAAATAATAAATTTATTTTTCAAAATCATTCATTTGAAAATATATATAAATTATATTATCAGACTTACATTGATAATATTATTTTTTATTTTTTTAAAAAAATATTATTATTACAAATAATAATCTACCTTTTTTATATAGAAAAATATTAATGATAAACATGAAATCAAATGTTTTTACATTAGCGAGATAGTTTTATTTTGTATTTCTATCACAGGCAATGAGTTGCTAATGTTATTTAGCACAACAAAAAGATTTATAGCAAAGCTAAGAGATGTGTTACCAATTTCGTAAATAAGTACAATTGCATGTGAAAATATATGATAATGACAAAAAACTCACCTTAATCGAAGAAATTGAAGGAACAATAGTAACAACATTGTAATACTAAGCACCCTTAGACTTTCAATCTTTTAGAGTGTGGTTTCTCTTCCTTGTAATCAGATATTTCAGTTAAAGAAATAGTCTTTATTATTTCTTGGTTGGTTATGGAGTAATAATCTATAATTAATATGAACCAAATAATAAATTTTGATTTTTTACAAATATTAAAATAGCTATTATAAATCAATTAAAGTCTATAAAAGTCTATTTATATCTACAAAATAAAAATTTACAAGAGTCATTAAAAATTTATAAAAGTCATTCACTTAAAAAAAAATCTACAAAAATCATTAATTTTCTTAATTAAATACACCCTTAAGAAAATATTTTTTTGAAATTCTGCTGAGCATTAGAGGACTTATTTCTAAATTAGAATTTAATTTTAGTTTATTATAAAATTTCTAGGCATTGTCTAGTTAGCTGGAATAATAAATTGGAATGGAAATAAAATATTTATTTCCAAAATTTGGATTATTTGGTAAATCATAATAATAGGAATTAGAATAAAATAAAAATATCTTAGGATTTTTATTACTGAGGGAGTATGGGAATTAGCAGAAATTAAAAAGATGGAAATAAAAATTTTAGAAGTGGAAGTGAAAAATCACAACTCACGCCATAAGAAATCACAACAACTTGCTCTCAGATTTTCTTCAGTCCGTGCAAGTAACTTGCTCTCAGATTTTCTCCAGTTCGTTCAAGTAACTTGCTCTCAAATATTCTCCAATTCATTCAAGTTTTCAATCAAAGTTAAATCATTAATAACAAATCTCCATCAATATAACTTTTGCTCTATTCTTTTTATTTTTTTCTCCGCTTGATTGTAATGGATCCTTTTCTTTTTTTATAATTTTTACCTTTATTTTATGAAAATAATCATGTGTTTGATTAGATTAATGGAGTTATTTATTAATTGAGTTTAGATTTTTTATTGAAAAGTATTGTTGATTCTTAAGTTAAATTTTTTTTGTAATATGAAATTAAAATATTGGTTGTGGTTTAATATTTAAGTCATATTATATAGTTTATACCATAAAACAGAACATGAAAATGCTCCTTTCTCTCTCTCAACCCTCCATTGAAGCTTTTCTCTCTCTAAAGCTTCTTGTCTCCTTTGGCAATAGGTTAATGTGAGGTAAAGGAAAATCATCATTTGGGCAAGCCTTGTTCAAATCCCAATAATCCACATACATCCTTATCTTTCCATCTTTTTTGGGTACTGAGACTATGTTTGCTAACCATGAAGGTTATGTAATTGACTTAATGAACTTGTTCTTTAGCAGCTTAACAACTTCTTCCTTAATCTTTAATGACCATTATGCCTTTAATCTTCTCAATTTCTGCTTGATAGGCTTGATGTGCTCATAGGTTGGAATTTTATGGACTGCAATACTCGGGTCTACTCCAGTCATATCCTCGGGTTGCCATGCAAAACAGTCCTCGAATTCCAAGACCTCTTTAGACAAAGAATCTTTATCATAATATGAAGATGCAATGTATGTGAGTTTTGGATCATCTTTTGTGCCAAAATTAATTGATTCTCTATTTTCCTTTTTTTATTTAATTTTCTTTTAATGTCTCATTTTGATTTGATTCATAAAAAGAAAAATCTGACAAAGGAGTATAAGAGGAAAAAACAAACGTTTTATTTTAAGCAAAAGTCCAATTATCATAGATTGCATCAATGTTAAAAGAAAAATCAGAAAGGTCTTTTGCAGACTCAAAACTAGAAAAAGAAAATAGCAACTCAAATGACTTGGACGACTTGAAATCAGGTTCAGACTCGGACTCAGCTTCATCAAAGCAGGCTATCTTCTCATAATACCAATTTTGTAATGGGGAAAAAGTGATTTGGATTAGCTTTGTAACGTCTGCTTCTACTCTACATTCAATCATAGAAACTTGCTCAAAGAGAGTATATTCCATATTTTATTCCCAATCCTTCTCCAACATATAAATTGGTTCACATTCTTTTTAGTTGAGACTGAAATTAAAGAAATTTCAAATCCTAGGGTCAGTATCTTAGTTAAAGGGCAGTACTAAGGTTTAGGAAAACCATAATAAGGGAAACTCCTCCTTTTTTCACAAAGTAGCCATTTAAAGTTTTAAAGTAAAGGCGCATTTACCAATCAAATGCTTCACCTTTTTTCTCAGCCTCGGCCCTTAGCTTAGCTCTCTTTGAATCTCTTCTTCGTCCTCTTCTGTGGGCTTATAGCCAAGCCCAAATGGTGGATTAGCCACAAGGTAGTCATTGAATGACACTATCCCTTGTTGATTCTTCCTCAAACTTGGGCCAGAAAAATATATCATTTTTTTCATAATGTTAGCCACAATTATGCTTCCATAGGGGGTCGAAGTCAAAAGAGACTAATTCCTTACCTTCATCACCTTTAATGAATTGGGTAGTGTCAAAAGAGAATCTTGATAATGGAACTTCAGAGGGTTCAGGCTTAATCTCCAAGATGGGTACTGAACTAGGGATCTCACTCTTCCCTTTTGATTGTGACCATTGAAGTTCCATAGGGAAACTTGAGCTTTTGGTAGAGGGAAGAGGGTATGGCTTTGAATTTGTTGATCTATGGCCTTCCAAGGAAGAGATTAAAGTAGGCTAAAACATCAATAACTTGGAAGGGGATAGTTGTTGTCACTAGTCCAATGGTTATATCAAGAGTAGCCACTCTAAGAACCTCATTTTTGGTGTTGTCATATGCCCTCACAATCTAATAGGAAGGTGTGAAATCTGCAGTTCCCAAACCCAAACAACTAGCCACTTTTATTGGACACACATTTAAAGTTATCTTATTGTCTACTAGTACCATTGGGATTGTCTTTCTTCAGGCTATGACAGTTATGTACAAGGCACGGTTATGGCTATCCTCCTCATTAGGAAAGTTATGGTTGCTGAAAGTGATAGATGCAGCCTTGGTTGAATTGGTCATAGAAACAACTAGGGTTTCAGGCGAGACATCAATGGGAGCTTGGCATTGGTTCAAAGCCTTGCAAAGAGCTTGGCGATGAGGATAGGATGATTGGATTAAGCTCCAAATGGAAATGTTTGCCTGCGTCTTTTTTAATTGCTTTAAAGCAGCATCTTCCTCTAGCACATTATTGCCTTTCAATTTTTCAGCAGGTGGAGGAACGAGATGAACTAGAGAGATATTTTGGGTTGGTTGGGTAGGAGGTTGATAGAATCTTCCACTTTGAGTTATAACATTGAGCTCATCCATAAATTCATTGAGATCCAACATACAACAATAGCCTTCATATGATCGAACCAAAGAGATAGGATCACATTCTGAATCAGGGGAGTAGATGTAATTGATTTGGACTTAGTGGTTTGAAAGTGGATTGCTTGTGATATTAGACCTAATCCCTAGAGGTAGAATGTCTCCACTATCTGTCACGACCCGTTTTCAGAACGCGACGGTCTTAGGATACGGGAGATGTCAAAGGCGATCGGCACCCATAGAACCCTGAATCACATGCAATCATCTATTACCATTTATTTATTAATCAATTACCTAATTACCATTCATTCTGTCAATCTGTAATCCATCTGTAAATTTTACTGTGATTGTCTGCAGTGCTCTTCGTATCATATCATATCATTAATTATACTCCAATATAATCCATACATACATGTTCATAAACTAACTATACCATACATAACCCATAGAGCAGCTAGGATATGAACATACAAAAATATTGTGTATATATAATTACACTGATATAAATACTGCAAAATCTACAGAGAGTTAAAATGCTAGGATATATGCCTCCTATTCTGTACCTGGAGATGGGAAACAGTGAGAGCATGAGTATATAAAATACTCAGTGAATCTAATATGCATCGACTAATAAATAGGTAATGGAATATCAATAAACAATAGGTAGATAAAATAAATAAATCAATCTGCTAAAAAATCTCTGGATACAGAATCAAGTATAGAAATGACTGAAAAGTCAGTACTCATATCAAAGGAAGGAATATCACATGGACAAGACATATATAAGGATATGAAATGCATAGAATATGTGTCAAACACATATCAATCACATATCAATAAACATAAGATGGATCAAGTCTTATGGCTAAGACTGATAACCCTTCCCAGCTAGGGCATAATAATACAATATACACAATATTGACAGTATATACCCACTACCCTATCGGGACGGCAGCTCTATCAAATCACATCGAAAATAATAGAAACAAGAAACAAGTCAATATATACCATTGCATAATAATGGTATCACCAAGTATCAATAACTCATCATCAATTAATTCAATGAGCAATAGAACCAAAGGCATAGCAATAATAAGTGATTATATAATGATCAAAAGTTTGGCAACCAACAATAGGATATAACATATGTTGGTCATTTATGAACAAAAAATTGATGCAATTGACATGCCATTATCGCTGGCAACGATAGCATTCAAATAGTTGGCCTATGGATTTTTAAACTAGGCATTTTATCGAACACTTGGTGTGTAACAATGAAATGACATTTTGACAAGGTTTTGGTGCAACTCCAATATTGCCCCGATTATCAACAACAACACACATTATAGACAATTCCATAGGCATTATAACCACAACAATAAATAACCTTAAATGGATCAAATTGGTATTGAAGCCAAAGGAAAAACAAGGCAAAAACATAGGCAAAAATGCCAATTAGGGTTTCGGCCAATATGGTGTTTTTGGATCAAGTTTCCAAACTTCAATTTAATAATTTAGGCATGATAAAGGATGCATAAAGGACTCACCTAGCACACCAAACAAGCCACCAAAATTGATTTGCCTCCAATTTCTTCAAAGTAGGCAAAAATGGTAAACTTCCTTAATTTGATTTTCTACATCAAACCAACCACAAATAATCCATCAATTAACTTCCAATTAATATGTTCTAAACTCAATTAACATAAACTAATTCAATTTCATATAGCTAGTTCATACAACTTAAGTTAGGATTTGAAAAATTGGGAAAAAATATTATATGTATCAATTGATACAATTAAACATATTACCCAATCTAATTAACATCTATAATACCTAAATCAACCATAAAATCAAACAAAACATCATTTTACCTCAAATGAGTGGTTTGGCCGAAATCTTCAAGGTGATAGTTCTTGAAAATTTTTTATTCTCCAAAGTAGAAAATGGACGGAAGATGGAAGATATATGTTTTGATTCAAGTTTGCATTGATTTTCCTTAACAAATTTGAAGGAAAATGGGTGGAAGAATGAAGGGAAATTTTCAACCAAAAGAAGAAGAAGAAGAAAAAAATGAAGAAAAATTTATAAGTGTGGCTTATCTACTAAGTCACAATTGGTAAATTTTTCATTTTGGTCCCTAAACTTTTCTTAAATTATACTTTTGCCATATTTCCTTTTTTAATTTATTCTGACAATTCTATTGGGATTTGGATTTCAAAGTGAAGATTCACACATCTTATTTTTATTTATACTTTATCATAAAAATAGTTTCGGAACCGTTTTAAAACTCAGACAGTCCAACTTCTACTATACCCCTAATGTTCCATTTATTTACGGTGTTGCCATCACTTACTTTTTCAGTGTTCCTAAATATTTTCACCTCTTTCTTTTTATCATAATTACACATGCATATATATGATTCTTTAACCCTTAGTCAGAATCAGAAATTCATCTGTCGACAGGACTGCTATTTTTTTGGCAGCGTTATCAATACCGATGTTTTTCGAAAAAATATTTCATTTGCATTCTAACTGAGTTTCTAAAATTATTTTTAGTTATTTCGATGATTTCAAACCAAATACTGAGAATAAAAGCATTCAATTAAGATACGCTTTTCAAGGGTATTACATTATCAACCAAATCTTGAATTATGTGTCTCAAGTTCTTGCATATGTCAGTTTAGTGTCCTAGACCTTGGTGGTATTCATAATACTCATTCATGTTCCAACTCTTGGGTAAAGGGTTTAGTGGTGGCTCTAAAGGTGTGATCAGTTTAGATTCCAATGCCTTTTTAAACACCATCTCCAAAGGCACGCCCAAATCAGTAAAGGATCTCCTTTCAAGTTTAATGGGAGGATGGTTAGACAAAGCAGCTACTTCCCCACCTTTTTGATTGGTGAAATTGCTTGAATTGGGAGGTTAGTTAGTGTTCATCCTAAACCTCGAGCAGTTCAAAGTTTCATCTCTAAGATGTCCACTTTGGATTAGGTCCTCAATCTTAGAAGCTATGGCAATAAGTTCTTTAAAATCTGAGAGCTATTGAGTCTAGAGATGGGTTTGATACACTGGGAGGAGGTTCTTGATAATGATGTTAATCTGCTTCTGCTCAGTGGGTCTATTCATCATTTGGGCAGCTTTTGCCCTCCATCTGGTCAGAAAAGTGGATAAGGACTCCCTTTGTTGTTGCTTTTTGGTTTCTAGATCCCTCCTAGTTATATCAACTTCAATGTTATAATGATATTGCTTAACAAAAGTATTATAAATGTCATTCCATGACTTATTGAAGCTGGTATCTAAATCCACGAACCACCTTATTGCAACTCCAGTAAGGGATTGTTGGAACAATTGAGCAAGGAGCTCATTATCCACTCCAAGAGGATTCATTTCCCCTACATACATCTTAAGGTGAGTCTTAGGGCAGGTGGTTCCATTGAACTTGTCTATAAATGGCATCTTGAATTTTGGTAGGACCCTTGCATTGGGAAAGAGTGTGAGGGAATCAACATCAATCAAATCTGCATGCCTCTTAATGCTTTTAAGAACTTTTTTTTATGGCTTCAAACTTCTCCATAAGTTTCTTGGTTTCAGATGCAGCCTAATCTTCTCCTTTTTGGAATAAGGGATTGGTAGTGAGAGTGACGCTCGAGGTCGACCTAGTATTTGTCAGATCAGTTATGGGAATGTTTGAAGTTGAGATATTGGTTTTTGGGTTGGATGGATTGGTGGCTAGGTATACGTCTAGCATAGCTTTCACCTCTTGGAGAATGGACTAGCATTGTTAGTTCATATTTGCAGTGAGTTGGAGGTTCATCTTAGTGAAGAGATTCTGTTGGGCTTCTATAGCAGCTTGGAAGGTGTCTTCTTGCCTTTTGAGGAAGGTGTTTAAAAGTGTGTTCATGGTCTTAAGTTCAGTTCCAGCTTCAACTCTGGGTCGATCAACCATTGATATCTTTAAAAGATAAGAACTATGGGTTAGGTATGGTTTAACTATAGTCATCTTAGTTGAGCTTATGAGGTTAAAAGAATTTTGGTATACATGAATTTTGACTCGAAGGTTCTTGGTCTAACTATTATAGGTGCATGAACATGGTATGAGGAAAAAGGTTTCATGATGATAGTTCAACAATATTCATTATGGTTTATGGGCCCAAAAGTCCAAGATCTAAGTTCATTGCATGAGGGCTAGGCGGATTGGATAAAAGGGTACCCGTCACACTAGAGCAACAATATACCTAACCATATATGAAACAAAGAGTTTTGCATGGGTCCAACAGTACGTACTGCCCGTTACACTTCAAAAAGATTGAAGATTCGTGGCGGGGTGAATGCTTTTGCTATCTCCCAACATACTAAAAAAGAGTTGCCAGGTCAATGCTACTCACTATCCAAAAGGTTTTGATTCGTAACTGGTTATGCAAGTGATGTATGAAAATCAACCCTTAAATAAAAAGCCAAATAAAAGTTACTTTAAAAGAAGTATTATTTTATTATACCAAATAGTAGTCCTTTTAATTTTTAGAAAAATTTTGTCCTTAGTGAGTCGCCAATTGTGAGGCTTCACCTGAGCACCAAGATGCTCTTTCGGGTGATTTCTAATGTGATGAAGATAGTTTTTGCCTTACATTTGCAATTTATTTCTTTAACTTTGATTTTAAAAATTTTAGTAGAGTCACCACCTTTATTTTTAAGGGAAAAGAAACGAAAACCTATTTTGACGCCAAAGTATAACCCAAAGATAAAAGATACTAGACCTTTGAATCGGAACTGAGCTCGAGGACTAGGTTTTTGGTTTTAAGTAACTCAAACTTGGCTTTCCATTTAATGATTGATTTATAAAAAAGATATTTTATGGGCAAATTATAAGAATGAGATTTATACATGAATCAAACATAATAAGTAATACAAACATCTATAAGCGATAAAGTAAAAAAAAAGGAAGGTAAAGATATTTAATTATTACATCAAAAACCTAAAAATAAGGGATGTTAACTCTAGCCTTTATGGAAATTCTAAATTAACCACACATTTCTTAAAATTACAAAAAGATAAACAAAATATACAATTAGAAAGAAAAAGAAAGGTTTTTTTTTGGTATTTTTGAATTTGAAGTTATGAAACAGCTTGCCTACGTATCCCTTTGAATGAGAATCAAAACCCACACAAATTTAAGAAAAGTTTGATTTTACCTCTACCATTTTATCATGTTTTGGTTCTTTAATTGATACTTTACCAATTTAAAGAAAGGTAGAAGAAGAGAGATGCAATATGCAATGCATTAACTTGAAAGAGGTTGAGTTTAGAACATAATACCTTGCTTCACAACTTGGGCGGAGGGCATCTTAGAGTTCTTCCGAATCGAACTTCCACTTTTGTTAGGGTAATAAAATGAATCCAAAAGTACAACTATTGTCCAATTTTAATTACCAAGTTAAATTAATTAGTCAAATTAATCAAAATGTGATAGTCTTCTATTCCTCTCACTCAAAGAGAGTTGGAGAAATCGGTTCAAAATCAAAGAGAAGTGAATCGCTTATGTTAAAGAAAATCGAATAAGGAGGGAGAAGAGAGAGCTAACTAAGGAAAACTCAACTTAGTTATTCTGGTGTAATTTTTGGAGTGTATGGGAGCCTGTATTTTTAAAAAAAGGTTGAGGGTCACAGACGAATGAAAAACGATGGATTAAGAAAATTAGTCGGAGCCGCTTGGCGGCGCCACCAAAGCACCACAAAATCATATCGGCAGCACCACAAAATCATATCGGCAGCATTGCCATGACTCTGGGGGCTGCCGCCAAGAAGGCTTGGCTATGCTACTAGAGGCTTTTGACCTTCTCGCCAAGACACCACATGGCAGTTCCAACTTTTTTTAGTCTGATTCATCCGATTCGAAGGTGGTTTGACCTCCAGTTAACGCCGATGGGTCTAACACGATTCGATTTGTCTATATCGGAGTTGATTTAGACCTCCGATCGATCGCCAATCAGTCTGGCATAGTCTGATTTTGCTTGAGGTACAAAAACACGTGTTCATGAATGCAAAGTCAAAATTAAATTGAAAGCTAAATTAAAGCTATTTTGAAAAATATTTTCAACCAAATGGTACTTCTCCTGTTATTTTCTTTTTTTTTGAAAATAGTTTTTCTCTAATGGAGTTGCTAACTGTAAGGCCTCACCGAGCACCTTATCTAGTCCGCTAGGGGATATGAATGCTCATCGAGGCTCAGTCTCACGAATTTGTAGAGCATATAACCTCGTCCTGTTATCGTGTTTTGAAAATAATTTTGAGTTTTGGGACTTTATGGGGAGTCGCCACCTTAATTTATTTTTGTTGGAAAAATATAAGGTGAAAACCAATCTTAACTCCAATTATAACCCAATGAAAAGAACACTAGTGGATTCAGAGACTAGGTTTTTAGTTCAAAGTAACAATGATTTAGTTTTCAATTTAATCATAGCTTGAAAACATTATTTTCGTGAATGTTATTTATAGGATATAAAATAGTATATAAAGTAATTAAACTATTCATGCATGCCAATAAGATAAAGCAATAATTTACATCAAATAGGGGATACTAACTCTAACCCTTATGGGTTCTAAATTGATCACACATTCTCCAATATTATATTAAAATAAACAACATAAAAGTGATGTAAAGGGAGAAAATGATTTTTGAGATTTTTGATGTTTGATTAGAATGTTTACGTATCTCTTTGAATAAGAATCAAAATCTACGTAGTTCACCCTTCTTGCGAATGAGATTTGGTTTGACAAAGAGTTTTAGGCTTCAAGCATATTTTAGGATGAAGTTGGGGGGAATGAGCAATTTAGGATGTCCTAAATTGGATGGATTTGGATTTAGGAATTTACCTTTGATAGAGGCAATTAAAGGATTTTACCGGACTTGATTATGTTTAAGAAATCAAATTAATTTAATGAGAATTAATTTGAGGCTCTAAAGGTCTATTTCTAAGTCTAATATTCCTTAATTCAATGAGAATTAAGAAAATCGGTTTGAATTCAAAGAGAATTAAATATTTTTTTGTTAGTTAAGAAACTCAAAGAGAGTTAAATAATTTTATTTTATTTCATTAATTCAATTAATTAACTTTTAAGTTTTCTCAAGGAGAGATGAGAGGGAGAGAAGTGGTGGGAGGTATGTGAATGAGTGAGGAGTGGAGGGATTTATATAGGAGAAGGAGGAGCAAAATGGATATTCGTGGGCTGGCGGATTCGCCAAAAGTAGCTGGCGAATCCACCATAAGGAACTGGCAGCACTAGCCACAAAGGTCAACGACACCTGGCAAGCTTAGGCGCTCTGGCCATTTTCGCGTCTTTTGGGTCCTCAGTGAATCCCATTCCGATATGAGTCTGGTTATATCTTGGGAGTTCTCTAAATGTTTAAGGAAGCCTATTTACTTTTCAAATGACCCCATACTTGCTTTAGAACCTGAAAAAGTCTGGTTATATGCAATAAGGTATAAAGATACGTGTTCACATGTGCATACTCGTAAAAGTTGATACCCTGTCCCAAAAAGTCCTTAACTAGATTTTATCTCAGTAGGATGCATGGGCGAAAAACCTTGGATGTTACAAATTTGTTCTAAAAGTTAATACATTTCTGATTCATAACTCTCTATTATTGTTAATCTCTCTCTAGTACTAATCTTCATTTTTCAATTCTTTAGCTAGTATAAGTATAAAAGTGGTAGCTAAGTACTAAAATGAGAATTACATTCAAATTAATAATTGATTAGAATTCTATGTTTTCTAAATATTAACCCAACATGAATTAGTCAAATGGTTTCATCTAATTCCCTATTAATTAAACCGAAAACAACAAACATTCATATAATTCATTTCAACAAGGATATTGCAAAATAAATTAATAAAAAGCAATAATAAAATGAAAGAAAAATAATTATTATTGATTTGAAAACTCCTTTCAAAATAAAGCATAATTTCTATAACTCCACTTCAATTACAATCTGATTACAAAGCTTGGAGACTTTAATTAACAGAACTTATTGATTACAAAATAACTGAAAAACCCTAATCTAATTTTGTGTAACTAATTGATATTGAAAAAAAACCTGATTTTTATATCCAACTATCTATTGATGCTCTCCACATTGTTTTTTTAAAGCTTTCATTATTCCCCCTTTTAAAAGATTTTGAAAAGATCCTAGTCAAATCCACTTATTTTGAAATCAAAATAGCTAATATTTTCAAATCTCCATCTCAACATGCCCATGTCAAAATGACATGGGCGTGTTGACCATAGATCAACATGGCTTGCTTCGACGTACCCATGTCAGCTAGGCATGTCACTCATTGAATGAATTCTTCATTTCTCTTTTAATTCAATGTCATTTTGACATGGTTGATCCTTTTTGCTCAAATGGGATCAACATGTTTGTGATAGTTCCCAACATAGTTTGTCTTGCTAAAACTCATCCAAAAACACATATTTAAAGGATCAAAACACAAAAATTCCACAATTTCTTCATTAGATACAATTTATTGCAAAGTTAATTAAAAACATCTAAAATATAAGCAATACTTATATAAAAATATCTAAAAATATAACATTATTGAGGATGTAATGAGTTGAAAGTGGGCTTTATTGTATAGCTACTCCTTGGTTATATGCTCCATATAAAAGTCCACTTCACCCACATCAGATGCATGTAAAGTCGTCTCATATACTTAAGCATCTCTCTCAATCACCCCCATGTCATCCTTATAGTCTTTTCCATGCACCCGTCACCAATATCTAAGATTGCCCTCGATCCTAGATCATATAAAATTTTATCAATATTAATCCTAGCCAACCTATAACTATGACAATTCCATATGTAATGGATGTCACCGTCACAGTATCCCCACTCTCCTTTGTAACACCTCAGCTTAGCCTGAACCAAATCCATATAGAGATCTTCGGGGGGAGATTTTTAATTTCTTTATATTGTTATGTTTATATATATTTATGCATGAAATTGGTATTTATGCATGTTATTTGAATTAGTTCT
>CANXYC010510938.1:0-38057 GCA_948193065.1 Aleurites moluccanus
TTCTTGCATGAGTTTCATTGCAAATGTGATTATACACATTATCATCAACAAATTGTCGAATAAAGCCACATACTTACTCATGTTCAAATGCCCATTCTTCGTCCGATTTATTATCGGGTTTATCTGTTCCAAACACCGGTAGATGCAATTTCATCACATATAGGAGATCCTTCATCTTCTTGCTCCATATATGGTAATTTGTGCCATTTAAACTGATTATTTTGCTAGTCTTAGCCTCCATTATTGCAGTATTTCTTTATCCCAAAATAAGAACCAGCAACTCTGATACCACTTGTTGGGATAACGCAGCGGGATAAATCACAATTATAGTGTATGAATAATTGTACAAAAAATTATACCAAGAATAATTCCCAGGAAAGATTGGAGAAGTCACAATCGGTCTCACTTAAAACCCAATCTCCTTAGACAAAATTATATCTCAAATAATTAATTGCATAATATATCATAACTATTTTAGTGAAACAATATAATACTGCAGAAGATAATAAATAAAATGACACAACAAATTTAACGTGGTTCACCCCTTTAGTTGGGCTACGTCCACGGGCAAGTTTCAAATAAATCTTCCACTAATAAAATTAGTAGGTACACAGAGAGAGTCTTCTCTAGAATAACACTATAGGAATAATACAATAATTTGAGATATATCCAAAATAGTGGCACTTAAAGTGTTTCCCAAAAATACCCAAAATAAAATTCTCTCACTATTTTGTCACTCACAATTTTAGGAATTATTTCCTAAAACTAACCAAAAAAAAATCACTCAAGATTTTTTTTCTTTAGAGCTTTTGCTCTAGCTCTCCACTCTCTCCCTTTCACTCTTCTCACCTTGTATTGCCTTTGCCTTGTCTTGCTTGTTTTTGCCTTTCTTTGCATGGCTATTTATAGCCATGTAGAGAGCAACTTTTTCAACCAAAAATTAGTTGATAGTTGAGCTCCAAATTTATGCACCGAATTCGGTGCTTGACTTTTCACTTTTTTTTTTTATTTTTTTTATTTTTTTTATTCATAACAATAAGTGGGCCCCCATGTGGAGGGACCCAACACTAAGATGTATCTGAAGTCTTTTTTTTCCTCTGGATTTGAAGATACATCTAAGATCTAACCTAATTTTATGCAGGCAATTGAATGCCTGCAGGGTTAGGGTACCCCTTGATGGCCCATGTATAAACACCCTTTAAAATATCATATAATGCTCTTATAAATAGCATAGCTAGGCATGAAGACCTGCTCATCTTGTTGAGTTAGATATTATTCAAATCTAACTTGGCTCTATGGTGACATCGGTTCAGTTTGATCAGTTTGAAAGATTATTAGTAAATCAAACTAATTTTGTTGGTTTGAAAAATTTTCAAATCAAATTAAATTAAATTATTATTATAGTTAAATCGTCTATTTAATTCGGTTTAGTTCAATTTGATAATCTTCGGTTTATTAGTTTCAAACTAAAAATATATTTTTATAAATTATTATTATTTGATTATAAATTAAAAAAAAATACCAATAAAATATAGGTGATAAAAAAATTTCAAAAATAGTTCAATGTTGTACGCAAAATTTGTCTATTTCATTAATTAACATATGCAAATTTTTTTTTTTTTAGAATTAGATTTTTTTATATATATTTTTAGTTAATATTTATGAATGTTTTTTTTTTAATTTTAAATTAATATTAAGTTTAAAAAAATATGATTATATATAAAATAAAACCAAATATATTTAATTGTAATATATATATATAATTTTGGTCCGATACGATTGAAATCGAAAAAAAAGACTCAAACATAAATTAAATTAAATTTTTTATTTGCCCTATATTTTAATTTAATTTAATCAATTTATTCGATTTGATTAATTAATCGGTTTGACTTTCATCTCTACTGGACTAAACTAATCAAGCCTAAACCTTTATCCAAGCTCAGACTATTTTAATTATGTAGTTTAGATTTGATCCAATCTCACTCACAATTTCAATAATTTTTTACTTATAAAGGAAAATTGCAAATTAAAAAGGAAAAATAACATATTAAATATAAAAATTTTAGTGAAAATTATTTTAAAATATAAATGTATTTTAACATAAATTTAACAGAAGTACTCAAGTGGTTAATTGTAGATTTGAAATCTAAAGATTATGTGTTCTACTACTAATATTTATATATATATTATCATGCCAAGTCAGGCTTCGTGCAAATCTCAAATCCGACCGAAAAATAACTGGGCTTTCGGGTCATGCTTGAAAGAAAAAAGTTTTGTTCAAGCCCATCTTCTAAGTTGGGCAGGTCGGACGGCCACGAGGCAAGATCAAGCCTGGTTCCGACCAAAATCGGACCACCAACACAATAGGTTGGAATTGGAGTCATGAATTTTACAGTTTGTTCCTAAAAGGACAGGTCCTTATACTTCCCAAGAGCCAATTGAAACTAGTTGAAAATCAATTAGACTCAAAACTAAGCCAATTTAGACCGACTAATCCCAGTTCACTAATTTTTAGAATCAAAATAACCGATTTTGAATTGAAATCATGCCTAACCAAATTATTATAACTCATTAAACCAATAGCCCCATAATTGGTACCCACCAGGGCATAATTTTGGCTAAACTGTGTCATGCATTGCCGACAGAGAAAGCACAGACGCATATGCCAAAGTGCATATAGCAATAGCATTTATCAAACTAAAATTAACACAATATTAATACCAATGTCCCCTGACCAAAAGGCAGCTCTCTGCCCCTCTCTACAATAAAAGCTCCACAAATGACTTTTACCAGCTAGAGATTGATTTAAGACAAGCAGCCATAAGGTCAAGAAAAAGGTTCCACTTGGTGGTAACTATCATAAATAAAAAAAAGATTAATAAGAATATGGCTTTGTCTGAAATAATGTCTCAACAGTTTGGTAAGATGTCCATTTTTAGTAGTGTAAGATTTTACTAACAACCAGTAGATGATGATGATGAAGACAAAGCCACTTGCTTGCATAATTGGGACGTAATAAATTGAAAAATTTAATTTACAAGATTTTTCTTCATGTATTACTTTCCAATCATTTAGGTTCTCTCTGGATGTAAATTCTATTTCTTTTTTCTTTTTTAGTACATGAAAAAAATTTAAAAATTATGCAATTTTTTTTTATATTATAAAACAAATATTGGATTGATATATTATCCGATAAATATAATTTTTTATTAGCTTAATTTCTCGAGAATAACTTTTTTTTACCGTAACATAAATCTTAAAAAGGGGATTAATTTGAAAATTTAAATTTAGATAGATAAATGCTTAATTATTAAATTATTAATTTTATGATTTTGAAGGATAATTTTTAGATTTTCTTAAAATTTGGGTCTATACAAATTTAAAATTTGAAATAATAAAATCAAATTACATGTTATAAGAAAAATTCATAAGTTTTTTTTTTAATTAATAACTAACTCACGTGATAATAATAATTATTCTCTCTTTTTTATAATAAACGTCTTAATTTTTTTTATATGTCTCAATTTAATTATCTTATTTTCTAATATAAATTATAATTTATTTTAATTTTATAATAATATCATCATTAAAAAATATGTTGAAAAATATAAAAATTAATTAAAAAATATAAAATGTGAGATAATTAGAAAGGTGGAGGAAAAATAAAATAATTAATGAATTAAAATAATAAATAAATTAAAAATATTAAAATAGTCTGAAAAAATTTCTTAATAATTATGGATTTTAAAATTAGTACGTTTATTATAAATTGGAAGAAATAGAAATTAAAATTTTGAATTATTAACAATTTTTAAGATTTAAAATATTAATTTTTCTCATTGAGAATCAAAGTGTATATTATGAAAAATATTATTGGTAGTATTATTTTGTAAATAAACATGATATAAGTAAATAATTAAGTCCCTTTTTATCAAAATAATAATAATAATAATAATTATTATTATTATTAAGTAATAAAAATAAATCGAACCTTTCAAATTAAGAATGATAATTTTAGTCAATTTCGTGAATACTTAATCTGGTCCGATTTAAATAAAACAAGTAACATTTCATCCATTTAGTAAATAAGATAAGATATATTTTTTATTTTATATTCGTGACGAGTTCTAGTAATGATAATACCTATTTAAATTCGACATAATTATATAAATAAAATATTTTTTTAATTTATAATTATTTTTTATTTAAAATATAAATTATATTGTATAAATATTTAAAAAATATAAAAAAATATTTATATATACTTAAAATAAAAATAAAAAATAAAAAAATAATAAATATATAAATAAATATGCCCACTCGGTAAAAGCTGAAATAAATAAATATTTTTACTATTAAACGAATCAAATTTAAATTTTGAAAAATTTATTCCCAATCCGACCTCCAACCTGTTGTAATTCAACATCAAATCGAATAAAACGTGGAGTTTTGGCGCTAAAAGAAATATCAAAATAATACTAAAAAAAAGAAAATATAAATATAAAGCAGGGAATAAAAAAAATGAAATTAGGGATTTCAAGTGTTGAAGCAGAGCGGAGTTTTGAACTTATAGGTACTCTTTCTGTCCTCTTCCGCCGCCGTTGGGTATCTCAGTTCATAAGAAATTTCCGGTTTATTTCTCTTCAGTTCTGTTATTTTTTTGTGGTGTCATTTTCAATTTGTTCGTTTTTGTTAGCTTTTACTAATATTTAAAGTATGATAGAATGTGATGCACTCTGCATATGTATGAGAAAAATTATTGTTCTTGGATTTCTTGCTCTAACTCTAATTTTTAGTGGTTTATTAAGTTTTTTGACTTAAGAATTCATGTTCTGTAGGTAGATTACATTGAATTTTATGATTAAATGTGCATGAAAGCCTCTTTTAGTCTGTGTGGCTATATATATTTTATAGCTATTTGGCATAGTTTGTAAAATATTATGATTTTATGAGTCAATTTTGTGACACAAGTTTATGCTACTTTTGCAAATTTTAGGTTAAGGCAAGTTTGATTGCATTCATCAACTTCTCTCTGCTTCTCAGTTGTCTTCAATGGCTGTAAGTATTTGTATCAATGCTTGTTTCCGTTCTTTCTTTGTGCATTCCCCCCATTTCGGTTACTCTTTAATTTCTCTAAATGTTCTTGCATAAATTTGAAAAACAAAGGTTTGGACTTTATTTTCTTGTTTTGGGTTTTCTATTCCTGTTCCTCTCTATTTTTTAAATAAGAGATAACTGATTTTTTCCTGTTGCCGCTGGTTGATAGTTTTATATTGAATATTGCAGACTATACCAGTTAATCCCAAGCCTTTCTTGAACAATTTGACTGGGAAGACTGTTATTGTAAAACTCAAGTGGGGAATGGAATACAAAGGCAAGCCTATGCTTTCCTTCCTTTTCATCATTTCACCTTCTTTCTTTCTTCAGTTTTTTATTTATTTCACACTTAGTTTTCAATTGATTGCATTTTCAGGTTTTCTTGCTTCAGTGGATTCATATATGAATCTACAGGTACTCCCCAATTTACTTATAAGAATTGACTTTTCTTACCAACATACCATGTAGCATATTTGGTGAAATATGATCTCTTGCTATTCTGTTTGAATTTCTTTCATTTTGCATTATTTCAGTTGTTTTCCGCTTTGGTATATGATGTTTCTAACCTTCTAGGATTAATGAAATCTGATATGCAGCTAGGCAACACTGAAGAATATATTGATGGACAATTCACTGGAAATCTTGGAGAGATTCTGATAAGGTAACTTAAACTAATTGCTGACTGGTGTGACCACTTGGCATAAGGCAGGGATCATAGCCTAAAATTTATTTCCATTTGATGGAAGTTGGATGAAAATAAAAGTTTCAAGGTCTTCAACTGTTTGAAAAGACCATCGTATTCTTTTAGTTTTCATCTTTTCAACAATTGGACAAAAGGGTTAATAGATAACAAAGTTTTATAAGAATGGATTTTTTTTAGAAGGCAGGATATATACTTCTCTGTCGATAAATTTAAATCACTCATTAATTTCAGATATGTGTAGTTAATCTTGTACATTCATCATCAATCTCTGGGAACAAAATGGAGGGGAAGTGATTACTGTTTTGGTGGATAGATATGGGTTATACAAAATATTTTACCAGCTACTTAAGGTAACATCCTTAGAATTTTGGGTAAAATATAAAGTTCAGCTCCATAGCTGATTAGTGGTGTTAGAAAAACCTCATGAGCTGCTAACTGGCTAAGAGTTCAAATTATAAGGAAAAAGTGCTAGTTACTGTGTATATAAATGCATTTAAACTTGGATATGATTATGAGTTAATTTTTTCCACCTTTGGAATAGTGTTGTTAAAGGTGCCTAGGCTCAAGATGCACCCAGGCACAGCCTCTGCGCCTTGGATACACCCAGGAGAGGTGCATACTGCCCAGGCGAGCAGGCCCTGAGGCGCAGCCTTGGGCTTATGCGCGCATGGATTTTATTTTTTTCAGAGATTTTTACTGCTTTAACAAATATTTTGGTTTAGATTTTAAAAATTGAATATTGCTAATAGAAACCTAATGAGAAAAGGAACTTTTGACCTTCCCTTATCTATTGAAAGTTGAAACCCAATACAAAAAGGAAACTTCCCTTATTTACTTACGGAAAAAAAACACATAAAAATAACTGAAAACTAAAAAATTATGTTTTCCCTAATATATATATTTTGGACCAGGTTTTAAAATATTGAATATTCCTAATAATTTACTGGCCTAATGACATAAAAAATTTCAAAATTTTGTGTCATTTTTCAATTTTGTCTAAAACTTTAATGTTATCCAAAATTTTAAAATTAGTTATAATTATGGTCATCTCTCAAAATTAAAAGGCTTAATGACCTAAAAAAATTCAAAACTCTGTGTTATTTTTCAATTTTGTCTAAAACTTTTAAATTTTGTAAATTTTTATTAACAATTTGAATTTAGTTCAAGTTTAGTTTAATTTATAGTCTCGTAAAAATGATAAATTATATTATTTTCTTTTGGAAAGTAGGGTAGATTAATTACATTCATTTATATAAATTATGTGTCTTATTTAAATACTTATACAAACCGATTGTAAATTAGACTTACTAAATTGTTCTTCTTGTTTAAATACCTATACAAACCAAGTGTAAATTATACTTTATAATAAGTTAATTTACTGGTTTACTTGGTAAAAAAATAATTTCTCTGTATATGTTTAATTATTTTGTTACACATGATTTATATAATTATAATAAAATCCATTTTATTGATAGTTTATTATATTATTTTTAATTTAAAAAAGTAGTCTTTGTATATGTTAAATTATTTTATTACACATGATTTATATGATAATAATAAAATTCATTTTATTGATAGTTTATTATATTATTTTTAATTTTAAAAAGTAGTCTATCTATTTCATTAAAGGAAAAACTCTTTGACTACAATACATTTTTTTTCCAATAACCAGAAGTGGCAAATTTAAATTCAAACTTGATTTGAATAAAATCATTTGGAACTCTTTTCAATTTTAATGAATTTTAAAATGATTTAAACTTAAATATCTTATAAAATTGAAAGTTAATGTTTCATATATCTTGTAAAAATGAAAATTGGTTAGAAGGTTAAATGTTATATTAAGTTTATTATATTATTTTTAATTTTAAAGATTATAAATTAAACTAAACTTGTATTAAATTTTAAATATTGATAAAAATTAATAAAGTTTAAAGTTTTGGAATTAATTGAAAAACGATACAAAGTTTTGGATTTTTTAGGTCATTAGATCTTTCAGTTTTGAGAATTGGCCGTAATTGCAACTAATTTTAAAAAATGGGATAAAATTGAAAAAATTTGAAGTTTTGGACAAAATTAAAAAATAACACAAAATTTTAGATATTTTGGGTGGTTAGGCCTAGTTTCCTAATAAGAAAAGGAACTTTTGAACTTCCCTTGTTCATTGAAAATTGAAACATAATACAAAAGGAGACTTCCCTTGTTGACTTAAAAATAAAAAATTGAAAACTCAAAATTGTTTTTTTTTTTTCTATTATATATTTTGGCTTAGATTTTAAAAAATTGAATATTCTTAATATTTTCCTAATAAGAAAAGGAACTTTTGAACTTTCCTTATTTATTGAAAGTTAAAACTTAATACAAAAATGAAACTTTCCTTGATCACTATAAAAAACTCAAGGAGTATAATTCAATTTTTTTTCTCGTACATGTATGAGTTAATGTGATTAGGATCTATTTTACACCTTTTTATGGATGTGAATATAATTAGGATTAATTTTATAGTTTATTGTTAAACTAGGAAATATATTTTCATTTTTTTAGTTGGAGCACCTAGTATCAACCAGGTGCGTGCCTAGTGTTGCACCTTGCAACTCAGGCTTGAGGACCCTTTGCGTCTTACTGCGCCTTGGGCCTTTAACAACACTGCAGTGAAATGGCTGGATGTATCTGCTGGAGAAATAAAAAATAATTAAAGGACTTGCTATTATAATTAGAGAGATTAGTTGAATTGGTTTGTATACTATTGATATCATAGCTTATTTGTGTAGTGACTGTGGTAAGAACAAATTTCACTGATTCTGACTAGGATAATTCTTCCCCCTCCTTCTCCCCTCTTTGTGTACCTTTTTTTGTACTCCCATGTTTCAGCTTAAATAGCCTAAACAAAGGTTTTGAAACTCCCGTGGCTGGAAAAATAACAGACAATACTTGGGGCTCTGATTTGATTGGCATTGATTTTCTCTTGGTGATATGAAAGGGGGATGCCTGTGTATGTTATAGAAAGAGGGAAGATAGAGGCAGTGCTAGGAATGGCAAAAAGATGCTGTGACATCTAGCTTTGAGATTATTCTTATTTTTCCCCCTCTTTGTGAGTAGTCAGGAAATTCGTGTGGCAGCAGGACAGAAAACTGCTTGTGAGATGGCCCTGTAGTAATTAGTGGTTCCTGGCTAAAGACAGTAGTAATAAAAGGAAATGTCACAACCTGTACGATTTACATTAAAACGTCTAACCTATACAATTTCAATGTTAAATTTATTTAACGTGTGAATTCATTGTAATGCTTAACTACCTTTTTTTTTTACTATTCCTACAGATGCAACAATGTTCTTTATCTTCGTGGCGTTCCAGAGGATGAAGACATAGAAGATGCAGACCGTGACTAAGCGGTGGACTTGAGTCAATGTTCTTAAACTCTGAATGCTGTATGTGACATATAGCATGTCCAATTAACAAATTGATATCACTTTAAATTTACCTTTGTTTTGTTTTATGTGAAATATTGAACAGGATGAATTTTATATATTTCACCTGTAATAGAAGAGTGATGTTCCGACTCTGCAAAGGTATGAATCATCTTCCTGTCCAGAAATTTGGAAGTATTTTCTGAGAAACTGTTTCCCGGAAAATTGGAAAACCATTTTCTCAACTATAGTCCTGGAAAACGGAGTATCAAAACACCTATTTTTACAGCTGAGGGATTATTATAGCCTTTTTTTTTTTATATATATAATGCAAACCATATATACTTATATTTGAAGATTATAATATTATCGTTATTTTATATGATACTAAACCAAATTATAAAATGATTATAAAAGCCAAGCATGATGAGAGGGGCAAGTTTTATTTGCATGCATATGCTTCAAGTCTTAGCAGGATACTATGAAATTACTAAACTATAATATAATATTTAAACTAGGAAGAAATTTAATGCAAAAGAAGGGAATGCAAATAAGTTGATGATATTAAAGATAAGCAAAAAATCAAAATCAAAATCTGAGGATCTGATGTTCATAATGAGGAAAGAGTAAATTATTATATCATTTCTGAGATTACGAAATATGTATCTACTTTTTGAAAAACTAATTTTTCATTTATTAGATTATTTATTTTATTTATCTATTTTTTTTCCTTTTTCTGTTAACAAGAATTAAAAAAAAAAAAAAAAACTAAAATAAAAAGAAATTAATTATTTAATATCCAAAATACCTTTTTCCAAAAGGTATTCACAAGAAATGAGTTAATTTCTAGAATATGCTACTATTATTATTCTCTTTCTTTATTTACTTTTGGTTTAATATAATTATTAGTCTTAAAATTAATTAATTATGAGTTGTTGGATTTTGCAGGAGAGTAAATAGTTTTTGGGTTTTTGTATGGATGAGATGGAAAAATTTAGAGAAATTAAGAGGTATTTTAGTTTTTTTTTATAAATTTTTAATTATAAAAGTGATGGAATGAATAATTGATTTAATAGAATTAAAATTAGAGACAGTAATCAAATTGAAACGAATTAAATTTTAGCTTATTTTGATATTTTTTTTAAACTCCTTCAAATTGAGTTTGAAATTTATGTTTAAGCTCAACTCACTTAAATATTAAACAAGCTTAGAGAAAATTATAAATGAACATGTAAATGGGATAAGTCAAGTTATTTGACATGAGAGAACGCCTTTAATTATTTATCATAATATGACTATAAAAGTTATCAATTATTATAAAAAAAAATTTAAATTTAGTTTAGCCTTTAAATTGATAAAAATAAAAAGTTTTAAGTCAGAAATTCAATTAAAGTACAAATAATATTATTAATTTTGATATATTTATGGCATTTTAAATTTTATGGATTGTAATTCTTTATGAAAAATTAATGAATATAATTTCTCAAATTGAAAGGTGATAATACATAATTAAATTATTTTATCACAATATTAAATATTAAATTTAAAGAAAAAAAATTATTAGAATTCCAATTGATGCAGTAGAACACTCACCAAATACCTCAATTGAGGTCATTGTTGGAGTGTTTGTGGCCTAAGAATAGGAACTTATCTTTTTAATCACACTAGAAATGTCAGGTTAATTAACCAACTTTAACTATGATTAGTTCACCAGAGTTGCCGGGTCTGTCAGAGGATTTAATTTGGGTTATCAATAAAATGGTATGTGGATCGTCTGAATCGAATTTCACAACTAAAATCATGACACGAGAGACTGTATAGGTCTCTTATAATTAGTGGGGGACTGGGCTTTGCAATTATAGCTAAAGTGGTGGATTCTAATTATCGGATGTGGGATTTATATATCATGACATGAGGGAAAGTTGCGGCTATAGCCATATAAGTTGGGATGGGCTTTTTTAATTAATCGAAATGAGGTGCGTCCCACTTTTTTAACACTATTAATGTGAATTAACATAGAGGCCTCAAATTAGAAATTTAAGCCGTCAATTGAATCAAAATTTAATTCAACTCAAAAGGCCTCTTCCCTTTTTTGTGTTTTAAACAACCATAAACTTCATTTATTAATAAAGAAAGAACAAAATTTACAAAAATAAATCACTTAAACTCAAATCTTAAATTTCCATACAAAAAAAAAAAAAAAAAAGAAAGACAACAACAAACAAGACATTCACTAGAAGAAAAATAAATTACAAGAATCATCGATTAATCGATAAAACAGAAATAGATCCTAGAAAAGAACAATAACAGCTGAAAGAGTCATGCAACTGGATAAAAGAATCCACTTCCCCTTATTTTTTTTTTATAAATGGTTAATTATAATTTTTCCTCTATAAAATATCAAATACATTAACTCTTTCTTAACCTTCAAAAATACACTAACTCCTATCTAATAAATGTCACATTATATTATTAAACTTTTTCGTTTAATTTTACTATTAATCAACCTTAAAATAGTCGTAATACAAAAATATAAATGTTTTTACTCTTTATTTTTTATTAATTACTTCATATTTTTGCTTTAAAAATTTTTTTGGGGTTAAAAAATATATTTTTATATTTTTTGAAAAATAAAATATTTTTAAATAAAAATAAATTTTTTATTTGTATTAAAAAAATTTAAGAAGGAATAATTTAATTTCTTCTTAAATTATTTTTTTAAAATAAAAAATAAAAAATAAAAAAATATTTTTAGTTATTTTTTATTTTTAAATTTGTCAAAAAAATATATGAAAATTAATTTTTTTAATCCTAAAAATTATTTTTTTTAAAACAAAAATAAAATGTAATTAATTAAAAATAAATGATAATGATATTTTTTTTTTATTGTCCTTATTGATCATTTTATAGTTGGCTAACGGTAAAATTGGATGGAATGGGTACTACTATAATGAGACATTCGTTAAGAGAAAATTAATATATTTTTTAAAAATTAAAAAAAATTTAATATATTAAATCATTTAAAGATGTAAAATAGTAATTAATCATTTTATAAATAGGTCCAAATGCATGAGTCACCTTAACTAGTCCAAGTGTGAATGGAGTCTATTTTTAAACGACGGTTTCAAGTACATTGTGCAAACATTGAAAGTAATGCCGGCCACTTAGCAAATAAACAGAATCTATAAACTTTATTATGTGCATTCTCATCATAACATTACTGTAAGACATATTGAATGCATTTCATACAATTTTTAAAATTCACTTGAAATTTCAAATTTTAATATCTGATATAAAAGGATTTTATGGTTCAAATTCATTTGATATTTATATATCAAATAAGGGATAAATACAAATTCACTTTTATTGTCTTAATGGTAGAGCAAGATGTATATTTCTTAATATGTAGCTAGTTAGGATATATAAAAGCCTTAAAACTAATTTTGGGTGAGCCCAAAATCAAAATTTTCATATAAATATAAATTTTTTTAATAAAGTATTCTTGATTTGATAAAAAATTATATAAAGATATTAAATTTAAGTAAATCAAATGAAAATTTAGACCACTCCTCCGTCTCTGCAAATAATCTTTATATATCTTTAATAATTAGAAATTATAAATTTATGCAGATTAACATAAATTATCCACCATTAATGAACCTACTGTTTTTAAAAATATCCTAACTTTTTGTGAATCCCATCATCTTAATCTTAGCCAAAATAATTTTTCTTTAGTTGAAAAGATGAAAAAAAATAAACTTGTTAGTACGATGCACACTGTAATTAGTCCAAAAACAAAAGTTAAACTGTTTCTAACTCACCTCTGTCAAAGCAAGAAGGGTTACTCGACTGGTTCAAAGGAAGCCATACAAGTGGAAGTAGGGTCTAATTGTTCGATGTGCGATTTTTTGATTTAAGTGGAGCGTGCTAAATTATCTATCATGATATGAGATAAAGTTGTTGCTGTAGCCATATAAGTTGGAGTGGGCTTTAACTATCTAATGTGGACTTTCGAAGGTGGGTCTGATATTGGAAAAATTACGTAAATATATGGTTTTAATGAATTCATGAATTTTAATGATTTTTTCAGAGTTTATAAATTTATAAATAATTTTTAATATTTATATTTTAAAAAATGTTAACAGATATATTGATAGATTTTTATAAATATTAATAAATTTTTATTGATTTTAATATGTATTTTATATAAATATAATAAATTTATACTTCTCATGTTATAAAAATATATATTTAAAATAATAAATAAAAGTTAAAGCTCTCAATTAAATAATATTATTCAACTCAAATATCAAAGTTAGTTAAAGTAATATTTGAAAAAATATAACATTCAATATTTCTTTGTTCACTGCTCCACAAATTCATAATAATTTTTAATTTAATTAATAAATTTTATTTAATTATTTTAAAATTAAATTTAGAAATAAAATTTTAAAATTTTATTTCATTTGTTTTTCAATTTTAACAACAAAAAATTATTATTATTGGTAGATAAGATTTTTAGATTATACAAACAACTAAATTTTTAATAGAACTGTTGAATAATTTATTAATTGGTATTGGAGAGTGAATATTATTCAAACTCAAGTTTGGTTAAAAAATAACGTTTATGAAGTGGACTGAGATGAGTTCAATTTAGATAGATGTAATTATATTTTCAAAAAAAAAAAATATAAAAAATATAAAAAAATATAAAATTAATTTTTACAATCTCAAAATCAACAGAAAAATAAGATAAATTATTTTAATCATTTTTTTTTTAAAAAAAGAATAACATAAAAAAGAATTCAATGGATAAAAAGAAGAAGAAGAACATAAATAACATAAAAAAAAAAAAAAAAAAAAAAACTCAATGAAATATTGAATATGTTTTTAGAAGAAACTTTTGGACCTTAAAAAAAATGGTTAAAATTTTGAAAAAAATTGAAAGATTTTTAAATTATTTTTTATTCATACCAATATATAAAAAGTCAATAAAAATATATTAATTATAAAAATCAATAATTTTTTGAATATATATTTACTTTTATAAAAATTATAAATGAAGCCTTTAAAAGATATTATTGAATACAATACAACCTCCTAATTATCCGAGGTGGGATTTTTCATATAGATGGAAGTGGCCTCTAATTGTTCGATGTGTGATTTTTCCATATAAGTGGAGGTGGGCTAAATTATCTAACATGACATGAAAGAAAGTTTCAACTACAGCCATATAAGTGAGAGTGGGTTCTAACTATGTGACGTTGGATTTTGAAGGTCACTCTGATATCACTTGACACTGTAAAAGTGAAGGATTGAACTCAACTTGCCAAGAGAGGGTGTCCATACCTTTATAAACCCTAAAATATCTCTCTAATTATCCAATGTGAAATTTTTTGCACATCAATTTTTATTGACAGAATAACGATAGATAATTAATAATTGTATATAAATCAATCAATGACAGACAAAAAAAAAAAAAAAAAGCAATGGACTAAAGACGAATATATAATATTTGATTGAATACTCTATTTTGAAAAAATCATTTAAAAAAAAAATACTTTGTCTATCTTTTTTTTTATTTTTTATTTTTATGTTTTTAAATTTTAAAATGATATTTTGAATTAATCATTCAAATATTTCATATTTATTTTAAGTAGATTTAAACACTATCATAATATTAAAATTCGGACGGAAAATATTAATATTCGCCATTAATATTTTCCGTCTGAATTTTAGCCTATAAATATGTAATTTTATGGGTCATGTTTCCTCTAAAGAGAAATCTGAAGAAAAAGAAAGAAAAATTGTGCATTTACAATTTTATTATTAGTAATGGAGTCTTTAAATTTAAAGCATATCTTGACTTCATTTTTTCTTGGTCTGATTCATGAAGATCTCCGTGCAGCTGTTGCTAAGATGACCATTTTCGATGCTCTTCTTTTCCTTGTAATGTTTTGCACCTTTGGTTATTGATGTTAATCTACATATATAGTTTCTTAAAATTATGAGCAATCACTCCTTTAAAGATGGAATAGTAAGAAGTGTGAGTTTTTAGGGTCAAACATCCATCCACCTGCAGTACAGCTGCAATTTTCACTAATTTTGTGAAAGTAACTAAAGAGAGCTCTTATAAACATTAATAAAAAAAGATTATTATTAGCTAATATTCTTTTTTATTCTTAAACTAATTAATTAATGGTTAATTTATTTGATGCAGATTGTGCACTCGGTTGATAAACTAGGCAGTTGGTCTAAATTACCTGTATTTTTAAGTCTCATTTATTTAGGTATTCGCCGGCATCTTCATCAGGAGTACAACTTGATCAATGTTGGTGTAACGCCACCAGGTGTTCGGTCTAATTCAGCCGGTTATCCATACCGGACAGATGATGGGAAATATAATGATCCTTTCAACGAAAATGCAGGCAGCCAAGGAACTTTCTTTGGCCGGAATATGCTCCCTGTTGAACAGAATGATAAGGTATACATACCTTAATTATTATTATCTTTTTTAATATCCAATTAGTTATTTAATATATATAAACAAATAGTATTTTTTTTTTTAGAAAACAAATTACATATTTAATTCATTCGATAAAAATTCAAAATAAAAATAAAGTGCAAGAGAATCTCAATAAAAACATATAGATTTACGTATTATAATAATAAATAAAATAATAATCTATTATAAAAAGAAAAAAATTATAGAATCATCTTCTCCTAATTGATTTTGAGAGATCTTACTTATAGTATTAGTGAGAATCGATTTGCTAAAAAGAAATTAAAAAATATATATGTATATAGTTTTTAAATCAACTCGAATAAATAAATAATTAAATTTAATATATCATATAAAATTTGCTCATGATATTTTCTACCATCCATTAAATTAATTAGAATTGATTAACTAAATTTTTAATACATTATTTTCTTTATAACATATAATATATGGAATAGAAATTACTAATATTAACACCATATCGTTATAAATTTTCATTAATAGGAGAAGAAATTAATTATATAGCTAACAAGAAAAGAAAAAAGAAGTCTCTCTTTTTTCTTCTTCTTTTTATTCTCTCTTCTAAAGTTTTTTCGTTGAACTACCACCAATCTTCTTTTTTGATAGGTAGTAGTTCCTTTATCTATTTTTTTTTCTTAAATACTATTCCATAAATATTGATTCCTGTAAATCTTCAATCTGTGTTTTTTTCTACATAGATTTATTATTGTTTGTCTTATTTTTAGTCTTTTTTAAGATTTTTTTTATTATTTTGATGGAATTTATTTATTATTTTTTTATAGAAGTAATATGTTCTTCTCTTATATAAATATTTTATTCTTTTACAATTTATGATTTTTATATTTATTTTCATTATTTTAAATTTATTACCGATATTCAAATAATCAGGATAGTTTAAAAATAATTTATGATTTAATAGTTTCATCGAGTTGCTATTTTTAATACTTTATCAATATTTATAAAAAATATTGGAAAAAATTAAAATCATTTTATTATATTTTTTATGTACTTTATATTTTATTTTCAAATCAAAATATATTATTTTTAATTTTCCTAAAAGTAAAGGAAAAAGAAATCAACATTTAATTTCATCCTCTTTATATAAAAACATATGCTGAAAAATTTATTTTAGTGTATTTGTAAAAAATAATTAACACTTGAATTTGTGTAATAATTAAGCAAAAGGAATAGAACCATTTTTTATTTACAGTAAATTTTGTTATATGATATCAATTAAGTATTAAATTGTGTAGCTGAAGAAGCCAGATCCGGCTGTGGTTGTGACAAAGCTTCTGGCAAGAAAAAAATTTATTGACACAGGAAAACAATTCAACATGATAGCAGCTTCTTGGATTCAATTTATGATTCATGATTGGGTTGATCATATGGAGGCTACAAACCAGGTCTACCACATTTTCTTATCCATTCTTATGATAATTATTTTATATTATATATATATAAATATATATATTTATTATTTAACTTTTATTAAATATATATTTTTATTTTGCATACCAAATTATAAATTAATGGTAAATATATATTCTCTTGATAATCAATTCTTGCTCCTTAATATTAAAAATATATATATATATATATATAATTTTGTTTTAAAAAATCATTACATTCATGGGCTATAAAATAATATCAATAGAAATAAATTTAAAAAATAAAAAATAAATATTAATAAAGATAAAAATAAAATATAAATGAGTTAATCTGACCCAAAACTCGTAATAGGTTGAGTTTGGGCCAAACTGTAATCAACATAATTTGAGTTGAGTTTGAAGTTGAACCGGTGAATTTGAATAGAGATTAATCAAAATAATTCAGATCGAGTCGAGTTTAAACAAAGTAATTTGGTTGGAATGAGTTTGAGTTTGCCTGTAGTACGACCCAAGCGATTTAATTTCCAGTCGAACCCACGGTTTGACAGATCGAGTTAAAAGCACCTGCTGAAGTGGCAAGTCAATGCCCTCTTAGTTCCTTCAAGTTCTACAAGACAAAGGAAGTTCCCACTGGCTTTTTTGAGATTAACACCGGCACATTGAACATCCGAACACCTTGGTGGTAAGCTTACACCTATATTCTATACTACCCATAAATCAATTCCTATATATACATTTAACTGTGTATGTAATTTGCTCAATTTTGTGTTAATGACCGTCAATTGTGAAGGGATGGAAGTGCTATGTATGGGAGCGACTCAGAAAGATTGCAGAAAGTGAGAACTTACAAAAATGGGAAGCTAAAATTATCAAAAGATGATCTTCTCCTCCGTGACCAACATGGAGTTGCTATATCTGGGGATGTTCGTAATAGTTGGATTGGCGTCTCTACATTACAAGCTCTCTTTATTAAGGAACATAATGCAGTCTGTGATACTCTCAAGTTATTTAATTTGTGTTAATTCTCCTAATTAGCTGTTTTGAAGAGTATGCTTACAACCTGTTTGTTATATTGTGTCAGAGGGAATATCCAGAGTTGGAAGATGAGGAATTATATAGATGTGCAAGATTAGTCACGTCTGCTGTAATTGCAAAGATTCACACTATTGATTGGACTGTGCAGCTTTTGAAAACTGATACATTATTGGCTGCAATGCGTGCCAACTGGTAAATCCATTATTTATCTGTGTTGTGAGATAGACACTCAGAGTCGGCTAATGGAATAGTTTTTAAATTTGATGTCCAATTTTTGTTTTCAGGTATGGATTGTTGGGAAAGGAATTCAAGGACAAATATGGATACATTGGAGGACCCATTTTGGGGCCTATATTGAGCGGTCTTGTGGGTCTCGGGAAACCTAATAATCATGGTGTACCATATTCATTGACAGAGGAGTTTGTCTGTGTTTATAGAATGCACTCACTTCTACCTGATCAGCTGGCTATAAGGGACACTTCAACTGAACCTGGTCCAAACAAATCTCCCCCATTGATCGAAGAGTATGCATATAGCTACTCTCACACTTACATTTTGATTCAACCAATTTATCAGTTTGTTTCTCTAAATTTTGTTGCATTTGTATATGAAAATTCAGGATTCCTATGGAAAAATTAATAGGCCTTGAAGGAGAAAAAGTTCTACCAGAAATTGGATTTGCTAAACTAATTGTTTCAATGGGTCACCAAGCCTCTGGTGCTCTAGAGCTCTGGAACTATCCTAGTTTTCTTAGGGATATTGTAGCTCACGATATAGATGGCCATGAAAGGCCTGATCATATAGACCTACCGGTTCTTGAAGGTACATAAATTAGCTAATGTGAACATTGTAAAAAAAAAAAAAATTTGCTTAACTAAAAGTAAATGATCATCATATGCAGTTAATATTTATGTTGGTTAATATATCGCTGCAGTTTATGGAGACAGGGAGAGAAAAGTTGCAAGATACAATGAGTTCCGAAGAGGACTTCTGATGATACCTATATCCAAATGGGAAGATCTCACTGATCACAAAGAAGCTATTCAAGTACTTAATGAAGTGTATGGTGATGATGTGGAAGAACTTGATCTTCTAGTGGGTCTCATGGCAGAGAAAAAAATCAAAGGATTTGCCATTAGTGAGACTGCATTTTTCATATTCCTTGTTATGGCTGCCAGGTAATTTATTTACTTCATACTAATATTGGGGTGAAGTGGTTGCACAACTCAACTTTTACGCTTTGATATTATTGTTTGAATGACTGTTGAGATAAACGTTATATTGAAAATGTAAACTCATGTCGATTGAAGCACATTAAAATTTATTTTCAAAGTGAATTTAATTAACATGTTAGTCATAAAAGCTCCAAATAAAATAGTTAAACAACTATTTCAAAGTTTTTTTTTTCCATGACATCCAACTTAAACATGCTCTAAGTTTGATCTGTTCATCTTGATTAATAGACGTTTTTGTATGTGGGTTTGTGATTTGCAGGAGGTTAGAGGCTGACAGGTTCTTTACAAGCAATTATGATGAGGAAACATACACAAAGAAAGGACTTGAATGGGTGAACACAACAGAGAGTTTAAAAGATGTATTAGATAACGAAGAAATGGATGAATTCTGCAAGTGCTTTCTCTGTCTGGGACTCTCCTGTTGAAGCTCCCAGTGCAACCCCTCTTTATCTTCAAGTTCCAAAATGAAGATTTATGTGTTATTTAAAAAATTATGTAAGTTGTTGAAGGAAACTTGAAAGGTGCTGCTTTTACTTGAATAACATCTTAAACTTCCGCAGCATCTAGTGTATTAAATAGCTTTACTTATTATAATTAAATAAAACTATGTTCTGTTCTGTTTCTTGAATAACTGAACATATTTCTGCTTTTATAATTTATTTTTATTGAAAAACTGTAACAGCAGCTTGTCCCACATCGTTAAAGAAAGAAAAAGTAAGCCAAAGTAATCGGGTTTAAATAATTCAGTTAGTTACTATTTAAATAATCTGTATTAATTGTTTTAGGTTCATATTGAGTTATAAAATAATAGGTTATTTGGTGTCAATTTGGGGTCATACTGTTATAAAATCTTTTATTAATTATTTTTTTTTTCACATTAGAAATTTTTGAAATGGAAGAAATTGTCAGATTCAAACCCCTAAATCTTAATGTTACAAGTAGGGGTGCATGTGGATTCTAGATATACAGTATTGTACCAAATAACCGAACCGAAAATCTCCATATTTCCTTTGAGATGGTTTTGGAGATTTACTAATATCCGAATTGGTCTAAACCATAGTAATCCCTGATTATAAGATATGTACCCAATTATTAGGCTATTAGTCCGAGGGATTAGTGTAAGCGCACACAATATAATCTATAGTAGATAAAAAGCTGCTGTCAGAGATCTCATTAAGTTAAATGTTTATGTGAGAGTCCTTTGGAAATTGACTCATCCAAATTATACAGCCATAACTTCTTATGGTGTATTCAGTTTCTTTTTATTTTGAAGTATAGATGGCCTTAATCCAAAATTATTCTTTTGTCAGATGAATTGCTAAATTATTAAACATTTCTCAAATTGGTCTTCCTTCTATACTATACATAATTATTCTTTTGTCGGGTTGCTTCTTACAAAGCTTGTTGGCCTGGATGCCCTGAAACAGATGTACTTGCAGCCATTGAAGCTGCTAATGTTGATGGAGTTGATATTATCTCCATATCGGGTGGAATAAATCCGAAAGAGTATTTCATGGATAACTATACAATTGGATCATTTTACGCAGTTGAGAATGGGATTGTTGTAGTTTGTGCTGGAGGAATTTTGGACCAACCCCAGGAACTGTCTCAACTAGCTCCCTGGATTCTTACTATTGCTGCTAGCTCAATTGATCGTGGTTTTCCATCTAGTGTCATTCTTACTGTGAGTATTGTTTGTCATCATCGCTTCAAATCTTAGCAAGATACCATGTAATTACATAACTATATAATATAATATTTAAATTAGGAAGAAATTTGAAATAAAAGAAGAGAATGTAAATAAGCTGATGATATTAAAGATTAGGAAAAAAAAAAAAAAAAAAAGAAAAAAGAAAAAATCAAAACCTAAAGATTTGCTGTGAAGGGAATCCCTGTAGACTAGACAGAGAATAAAAATGTGGGGAAAAGATAAAAACGTGATTGGCTCAACTCCATGGAAATGACATGACATGAGAGAAAGTTGCAAGCAAGTTAATTAGAACCATAGAAGATGATATTTTCTTTTAATATCCAAACTTTATTTATCTTAGAAAAAATATTTTTTTCTTTATTTTAATATCTTAATTATTAGTACGATGAACACTATAATTAGTCCAAAAACAAAAGTCCAAACTTCACCTCCAACAAAGCAAATATATAAAGGGTATATAGTTTGTAGGTTCTGATAACATGAGAAACATGGAGATAACAAGTTCTCTTTTGATGCTAATTTTCTGTTTATTCTCCACTTTTCAGAGTCCGATATCATTGGCTGCCAAAAGGGCAAGTATTAGTTAATATTGATCTGTTTTAATTAACATTTGACTATGAATCTTAATTACTTAATTTGTCTAATTTCAAGTGATTTTATATTTATTTATGCAGTCTTACGTTGTTCATTTAGGGAGACATTCTCATATATCAGAACCTTCAGCCTTTGATATTAATAGAATTACTCAATCCCACTACGACCTCCTGGCTTCTTGTGTCACAAGGTAATTAATAATTAAATTTATCCCATATATAGTTAATTCACAGTTAATTAAGGTCTAATTAATATTTTTTTAATGGTACACAATTTAATAACAGCAATGAGAAGGCAAAAGAAGCTATATTTTACTCCTATACTCGTTATTTCAATGGCTTCGCAGCCATTCTTGAAGAAGAAGAAGCTGCCAGACTCTCAAGTATGTCTGGAAAGAAAAAAATATTCTTCTTGCTCTTCTCCATTACAAACTCGTAATAAGTTAGTAATAAAAGTATTTATAAATATCGTTTGATGATCATCTTCTTGTATTGACTTTAATTAATTAGAGCATCCAAAAGTGGTATCGGTTGCACCAGACCGAGTGAGCAAATTACACACCACAAACACATGGCAGTATCTTGGACTTGAGAGGATTAATGGAGACATTCCCCTTGATTCTCTTTGGCTAAAGGCAAATTTTGGTGAAGACATAATTATTGCAACTGTTGATTCTGGTAATTTCGTTTTTAACATATAAGATCTCTTACTAATTTAGAGCAGACACTTAACGGTTAGACTATAGGTAGGTCTTTATTTTTCAGGGCAAATTATAGATTTTGTCAATAAATCCAACATAATCAGTCTTCTTATGCTTTTTTTTTTTCTTTTCCTTTTTTTTATGAGTAATTTTGATTTCGATTCTAACTCGAACTCATAATCTTGTATAGTGATAATGTCAAAGTTTATAAATAAATAAATTTATAAATGTACAGTAGAGTCACTTTCATATTATTTAATAGGTTGCATATTAATTTAATATATATATATATATATATATATATATAAAGAATTAAATTTGACCCCACTCAAATCATTATAGCACTGATCCTGATTTTAAGCACTGAAAATGATTTCAGGATTGTTGAATCAAAAGTCTATTTAGTGTTTTCTCATTTCTTTTTAAAAAATAGAGAGTGAAAGTTTTTATAGAGTTTTTAGTCTAAAAAAAGATTAAAATAGTTTATTTTGTTTTGACTATTAACGGCAGGTGTCTGGCCGGAGTCAAAAAGCTTCAATGATGATGGGTTGGGGCCTATTCCATCCAAATGGAAAGGATATTGTGAAACAAGTGATGGAGTTAGATGCAACAAGTCTTCTTCTCTTTGTCCATTCTGTCTCTGCAAATCATTTTTTTTAACTAATTATATTTTATAAATGAAAATAAGAGTCATTATTAACTAAATATTTATTCACTTATTAGTTTTTTATACGAGACAATAACTTACATCAAAATATAAGCAAAACTTTTCATAGTTTATGATAGTAACAATTCAACTCATTTGACTACCCATAAATAAAAAGAAAATGAAATGATTAAACATGCATTTACCTACAAAATCCACATATAATATATTCATAAATAAAGAACCAATACATCATTAACATTTTTTTTTTCAAAAGAAAAGAAAAAAAGCATTAACATCGAATTGGAAGAGGAAAACAAATGTCTACGTCTTGATAATTTGATGCATTGATTCAATATCAATTTGTCTTGCAGGAAGCTAATAGGAGCAAGATACTTCAACAAAGGCTATGAAGCTGCTATAGGTTACCCACTTAACTCTTCATACCAAACAGCAAGAGATGTTCAAGGGCATGGAACTCACACACTATCCACAGCTGGAGGCAGCTCTGTTCCTGGTGCAAACTTCTTAGGTTCAAGCTATGGAACAGCAAAAGGTGGCTCTCCCAAAGCTCGGGTTGCTTCTTACAAAGTTTGTTGGCCTGGATGCCATGAAACTGATATACTTGCAGCCATTGAAGCTGCTATTAGTGATGGAATTGATATTCTCTCCATTTCGATCGGAGGCGTTATTCCTGATCAGGATTTCACAGGCGGAACTGCACTAGGATCATTTCACGCAGTTGAGAATGGTATTGTTGTAGTTTGTTCTGGAGGAAATAATGGACCAACCCCTGGAACTGTCTCAAATCTAGCTCCCTGGATTCTTACTGTTGCTGCAAGTTCAATTGATCGTGATTTTCCATCTACTGTGATTCTTGGAAACAAGAAGCAATTCAAGGTTTTGTCTTTTTTACTATATAATTGCAAGCTATATTTTGGTTTACAAGAACATATTGAATAAATACATTTTAAGAATTTTCATGTTCTAATTTTATTTTGACTTTGCATTGTTAGGGTAAGAGTTTTAAGACCAATACTCTACCGGCTGGGAAGTATTATCCACTGGTCAATTCGATAGACGTCAAATTTGCGAATGTCTCCACTGAAGCTGCGTGAGCAAACAAATTAGTCTTATTTTATTAAGATATATGTAATATTGTATGATATAATTAAATATAACATTAAATGCATATACAATCCATCAATATATTCAAATTTAAATCTCCTCCCTAATAATTATATTATAATATTTTTTTAATCTTACAATTTCGAATACGATTTTTCAATATCACTAAACCAAAAATCGATTGATTATATATACACACATATATTTTGTAATCTAACAAAGTAATAAAATCATGTAATATAAAAAGATTATATTACAACTTCGATTATGGCCTACCAAAGTAATTACATTGAGTTTAATTCTTTCCTTTTTCAAAAAAAAAAAGAAAAAGAAAAACTAATTCCTTTGAGTTTTGGAATTTGAGTGCAGAAAATTCTGTCATGTGGGATCATTTGACCCTATAAAGACCAAAGGGAAGATTGTTTATTGTTTTAGGGATAAATTTTCAGATGTTGAGAAGAGCGGGGAAATAGCTGCGGCTGGTGGTGTGGGGATGATACTTGCAAACCCAGACAAAAGAATTGAAATTACTACTGGGGCATATTTTATTCCTACTTCAATGGTCTCTTTAGAAGATGGACTTTCTATTTTAACTTATATTTATAATACAAAGTAAGCCCATTCAGTTAATTTAATTTGCTTAAATTAATTAGGATTCTATATAATTATATTATATCATATAAACATTTTTTTATATATTGACTTTAATTCCTTCTCCTTCAGGTCGCCAATTGCTTACATATCTGGTGATACAGAAACAGGAACAGTGAGTTCTCCAATCATGGCTGACTTTTCATCTACTGGGCCTAATTCATTGACTCCAGGGATCCTCAAGGTAAGCTCCTATATATAAACAGGGAAAATAGCATCATAAAATTATTAATCCTTGAATTTATCATAATTTGAAAATAAAAAATTCAAGCTAAATATATAGCATTTTCCTTATTATCTATTTCTAAAGCATAATCTAATATTTAAATGTTTCAGCCTGATATCACTGCACCTGGAGTAAACATTCTAGCTGCTTACACAGAAGCAAGTGCTCCTCTTCCTTTGCTGACTGACCAATTCCATCTGTCTTTCAACATCATATCTGGAACTTCAATGTCATGCCCACATGTTTCTGGTATTTCTGCTCTTCTCAAAGCTGTGCACCCGCATTGGAGTCCTTCTGCAATCAAGTCTGCTATCATGACAACTGGTTAGTCTTATTGATTCCATTTTCTTTTTCTTTTTTTTGGGATTTCGGGTATTCTGAACTCTTACTTTTTGAAATAGGCAATTAATAATTCAATTACACAACTTATGAATTATAATAAATGATTTATTGTAGTGTAAATTACAATTGCCCTACTTAAGTTTTTAAATGGGAATATAGGGTTTAATTTGGTGGTTGAATATGTGACCTCTGTTAGGAGATGTAGGTTTAAATATTTCAATGGTAACTAAACTCATTTACTCCGCCTATGAAATTTCAGCAAGAACCAGAAATAATTTGAAAGAGCCGATAGCCAATGATTCTCTTCTTCAGGCAAATCCCTTCAACTATGGTGCAGGGCATATCTGGCCAAGTCGTGCTGTGGACCCAGGCTTAGTCTATGACCGAACCATGACAGATTACTTAAATTTTCTATGCTCCATTGGCTATAACTCAAGACAATTATCTAAATTTTCTGCTAATCATACATTCCATTGCCAACCTAATTATAAATTATTAGATTTCAACTATCCATCAATTACTGTCCCCAATCTCTCCGGGGAGGTGACATTGTCTAGGACCTTGAAGAATGTGGGGACTCCAAGCTTGTACAAGGTTAAGATCAATGCACCTAAGGGAATATCTGTGAAAGTTGAACCAAAAACATTGGAATTCAGCAAACTAAATGAAGAAAAAGTTTTCAGAGTAACTCTAGCAGCTAAGACGGGCAGCAGGGTAGGTAATGATAATTATGTTTTTGGAAGGCTTACCTGGTCTGATGGAAATCATTACGTAAGTAGTCCTATTGTTGTTAAGAAGCATTTGAAGTAAATTGTTATGCTTTTGTGTTGTGAAATAGCAAGGGTAATGTGCACATCTAGACTTAGTCTAACTATAAGTGCTCAATAAACTCAAGTTGAGTCCTCCTCTTCCAATGCCCAAAAGTGTTCTACTCCTAATTAATAAAGTTATTTAGCAATTGATGGATGGTTAAAATTAATTCTCTTGCTACAATTCCAAGGTTACTATAATTGTTAAATTGCTTTGGCTCTAACTTATAATTGATTGATATTCAAATCATGTTTATTTTCTTATTTCATAAATTTCTTATAATGTAAAGAGTGTATGTTGTGAGTTTTTGAATTGTATGGACAAAAAGAAATATAAACAGAGGTCCAAATAGTTTTTTCTTTATTGATAGCTGAATAAACAACCCTATTTTTTAATTCAATACGAGTTATGGAGCCCATAATATATGAATCAATAGTCCTAAAATTTCTCATTTAGGGATTCAACAGTCCACTTTAAATTTTAAATCATTTTTTAATCTTTTATTTTGATTTATTTTGTTGTGATTTTATTGTCTTTTTATTTTTTAGGATTTATAAATATTATATAAATTTCCTTAACTTCTCTTAAAGATAGTTTTTATCAGTAATGATTTCAGACTTCCCTAAATTCGAGTTTTTTACTCTTTTAACACTTGTTCGCTGCCTCATCTTGCCATTGAAATGCATTGTTTGACAAGACTTAGACTTAATACCACCATCTCTTGCCACTGAAATGCATTATTTGACAAGACATGATGCCACCATACCTTTTCAATTGTGTGATTTTGAACTCTCTTGAAAAGTTAGTTTCATTCAGTATAGGCCTTCAATTTAAACGTTGATCTTTTGATTTAAATCGTCCAATATAAAGATGCAACAACTATCTAAATATGATTGAGACACACACTGAATTAATACTGTGTCCAGTGATATTAGAGACATATATATAAAATGCATGTCATAAAATTTTTAAAATTCACTTGAAGTTTCAAATTTTAATATTTGATATAAATGAATTTTATACTTCAAATTCATTTGATATTATATATCAAATAAGGGATAAATCCAAATTCAGTGTTGTTGTCTGAATGGTAGAGCAAGATGTACATTTCTTAATATGTAGCTAGTTAGGATATATAAAAACTTGAAAATGTTATCAAATAACCTTTATATATCTAACAATTAGAAATTTTAAATTTATATAGAATTAACATAAATTATCCACAAATGGACCTACTGTTTTTAAAAATATCCAAACTTTTTGCTAATCCCATTTTTTTATTGATGCAGCTTATATAATAATTAGAAATTTTAATTTTTTATAAATTAACATAAATTTGAGGCAGAGGCTAAATGAAACGCATAGCCTTGTGCGTTCTAGGGTTGCATGAGTTTGTGCTCTTTCTGGGCTGGAATAAGAAGGAATGAAACTGCACTAGTTTGTGCGTTTCCTCTTGCACGACATAACATAACGCTTTCTGATTTGGCATTTTTTGCTCAATTTCTTAACTAAATCTTGCAACTCGTACAAAAACACATTAGAACCATAGCCTGAGTGAATTAATGAAATTTTAAGTGATTTTACTCAACAACAGCTAAATACATTTCAATTTAAGGTAAATCCATGGAAATATTTATGAAAATATTGAGCACTTTAGCCATCATATACTATTTCAACACTGTGATTTTGAAATGAAAATATTGAGCACATTAGCCACCATATACTATTTCAACAGTGTGATTTTGAACTCTCTTAGAAAGTTAATTGTACATTGTTAGATATAATTGGAAACGGATCATTAATTTTGAACTAAAAAGAATAGAGTATTATAAGTGTTATTTACTATCTCATTTGGTTTGGGCCATCAATTTAAATATCAAACATTTTGAATTAAATCATATCAGAAAAAATTGCACCATCTAAATATTTTAAAGAGAAATGAATTTCCTTGTAAAATTATAATGATTATTTATCCTAATTTATAAACTCTGCCTAAAGTAAAAGAATCAATATTTAGATATAACAAATAATAATTGCATGATGCAATGTTGAAGGATAAAAGAGGTTCTCACTTGTTTTGCTAAGAATTTGCAATACTTTTCTTTACAATGGATATAAAAGAAATTAAAAATAATGTTTTATCTATTGAGAATAATGAGCCATAACTTTCATATTATATATATATATATATATATTTGAATATTATAATTATTAAATATAATATTGTTTACCTAGAAAAAATTTAACCACAAGTACATATATGATCTAAGTAATAAATGAGATTAAAATCTCCTCAAATTCTAATAAAAAAAAAATAAAAAACTCATAATAACATTGTAAAAAATTAAAATAAAAGATAAATCTATCCATTTAAAACTTTAAAAATACAACAATTCTTCCAAATTATAAACCCTACTTTGCCTTGAATCCCTAACTATAAGTATATGTAGAGAAGTTACCTTTAATTAGTTTCTTGATACTCCCATCCGCTTCAAGTCTTAACAGGATATATACCAAGAAATTACTTTAACTATATAAATATGCAAATAATTTGACCATATTTTAAAGATTAGGAAAATAAAAAACTCGAAATTAAAATCTAAAACTAAAGACAATCGGTGAATAGGGCGGTGGAGACAGGGAATCCCATGTGGATTTGGCATTGGATACTTGACTAGATAAAGAACAAAAGAAAGGTGGAATGGAAATGAAAGAAAGTTGCAGGCAAGTTACAAGAACTATAGCAGATGATAGGATCGGTATTTTCTTCGGCAGCTAGCTATATGTAGTTTTGGCCTACTTCTAACTCCGTATGAGTGGGGTTGAACTCACCTTCAATTATTTATCATGACATGACCGTACAACTGTATAATTAAGTTTTTTATTATGACATGACAGATCAAAGGTTTTAAATCCGGTTCCATCTTTGAATCGAAAAAGGTAAAAGATTATTGGTCAAAAATTTAATTAAAATTAAATCACAATTAATTTAAATATTTTATAAAATAGGTTTAGTATAAAATTGAACCAGTTGGTTTAGTGGTTGAGTTTCCGATCCAATCGGTCAGGTCGAGCGGAATTTCATAACTATGTTCATGACATGACAGATCATACGTACAATTTATCTATCATAGATGAAACAAAGTTGCCATTATAGCTATGCAGGTGTCGGTGGGCTAATTGTTGGGATGTGGGATTTTTTGATATATGTGGGGATGGCTTCGCAACTATAGCTGTAAGCAGGGTGGGCTCTAATTGTACGATATGGGATTTTCCATCCAAGTGGTGGTGGGTTCTAATTGTCTAATGTAGATTTCGATAAAAGTGGAGGTGGGCTACCACCAGACATTATATAATTGAAGATATAACTCACTTTAGAAAATCCGCTTATTTAAAGATAATTCGAATTATTTATCTTATTTAATATTTTATTTTTTATTTTATATATTTTTATATATATTAAATTATTAATAAAAAATTATTAATTATTAAAATATTTAAAAAAAAAATGAGACGTACATAAAACAAGAGATAAAATATTAAATAAAATAAATAATCTGAATTGATAAAAAAAAGATATTCATTCACTTATGAACCTCAAAGTATCCCTCTAAATATTTATTATGAGATTTTTTCGCATCAATTTATAAGATAAACTAAATGCACTTAGAGTTCGTTTGGAGTAAAAAATTAAAATTAAAATTGAGAACTTCAATTTTAATTTTAATTTTCTAAAATTAGAATTTTTATTATAATTATAATTCTAATATTTACTTTACATAAAAAATTAGAATTGAAATTGAAATTAAATAAAAAATTAATGATGATGAAAGTGACGGTGGCAGTGACTGTAGATTGTCGGCAGTCCAACCCGCTATCGTCGTCGATGGTGATGGCCGTGAGCCATCATCGCCGGCGATGACAGTCTGATGAGTCTTCATCGTGCCACTGTAGTTGAAAGTGGCAGACCACCGTTGCCAGATGTGATGAACCACAATTGCCCATAATGATGCTGGAGGTGGTAGTGACAATGATGCTGGGGTGACAATGTCGGTGGTGTTGGAGGTGGCAATTGTGATAGTGCGGGGGTGACAATGGTGTAGTGCAAGGGTGGCAGTGGCAGTGAGAAAGAGAATGATAATGGTAATTATGAAATTATAATTTTTATGAGTTAAGAATAAAATTTTTGAATTATTTTTTTAGCTATATTACAATTTTATGAAATTATAGATAAAATTTCAATTCTAATTCTAAATAATTGTCAAATATTGAAATTGAAAATTTTAATTTTAATTTTAATTTCAGACTCTCCAACAAACACTAAAAATTTTCTCATTTGATTATATACTAGCTTAAAATTTCTCACTTGTTTGATTATCTACTAGTTTAAAATTAGTATTTAATTCTTTCCTCTATTTCCTGCAATTCAACTTTTACATTTTTTTGTTATGTAGCTCCACTCGCACTTTTTTTTTTCTCTTTCGCATCATAGAAGAGTGGAAAGAGTCACCTAACTAGTCCAACTGTGAATGCTCGTCTCTATTCTTAAAGGATGTATTCAAGCACATTATGCAAATATTGAAAGTAATGCCACTAAGCAAACAAACAAAATAATAAACGAAATATATAAAGTTCATTGTGTGAATTCACATCATAACTTTACAGTACTTTAAGACATTAAATACATTTCATAAAATTTTGAAAATTCACTTGAAGTTTCAAATTTTAATATATATATATATATATATATATATATATATATATATATATATATATATATATAAAGTTTGGAAAAATGTATAAAATATACTCCTAAGTTTTCATCATTTTCTAATTAAACTTTTAAAAAAAATGTTTGGTCTTTTAAACTTTTGAATTTTATAAATTTAGGATAAAAAAAATCTAAAAATGAACGAAATTAATATTTTTATCAGATTTTTGAGCAAAAATTAATACTCTCTTTAATATTTTTCAACTTTTTTAACGAAAATTAATCTCTTTTTTCTTTAATCATTTAAACATTTAAATTATATATAATTTTTTTTTAAACACTCCATTTATATCTATAAATAAATAAATAATTAAATCAAACAATAATAATATTAAAATTTATTTAATTAATAAAATAAATATATTATATATTTTGTTGATTAAATTTTATCTTTTATTTTATATGATAATTTTTTAATAATTAATTTTCTTTTATAAATCTTTTATAACTGAAAAAATAAACAAATTTAATAAATAAAAGATAATAGCACACCAACTAACAAATATAGTATTAAAACACAATCTAAAAATTGAGACTATAATTTAAAAATTGACAAAAATATGTAATTTTTTTATATTATTAGCAATTATTTTTTCATCCAAACTTTGATATTAAAAAATCAATTAGAAATGAATTTTACTAAAATTATAAACCTTTAAATTTTATAAAACTAATGAAGTTAAATTAATAGATTAAAAAAATTATTAGATTCAGTAAAAAAATAATATAGATGAAATTATAAAAAAAAAATGCACTTGGTAAGAAATATAATAAACCAGATTTAATATTTTAAAATTTGTAATTGTAAAATATAAATACAAATATAATACAGCAATTGTAATTTTTTTTTCAATTAAGTTTATTATCTAAAATTCACTTTTATCGTCTAAAAGATAGAAAAAGATATACATTTCTCAGTATGCAGTTAGTTAGTTAGGATATATAAAAACTCGAAAATGTTTGAAAAACCTTTATATATCTAACAATTAGAAATTAGAAATTTATGTAGATTAACATAAATTGTCCACCATTAATGAACCTACTGTTTTTAAAAATATCCAAACTTGTTGCGAATCCCATCTTCTTAATCTTAGCAAAAATAATTTTTCTTTAGTTGAAAAGATGAAAAAAATAAACTTGTTAGTACGATGCACACTGTAATTAGTCCAAAAACAAAAGTTAAACTGTTTCTAACTCACCTCTGCCAAAGCAAGTACATAAATGGTATATAGGTTGTAGCTTCTCACAACATGAGAAACATGGAGATAAGAAGTTCTATTTTGATGCTAATTTTCTGTTTATTGTCCACTTTTCAGAGTCCGATATCATTGGCTGACAAAAAAGTAAGTATTAATTAATAATATTAACCTCTGTTGATCTTTTATTATTTATATTAATCTGGTTTAATTAACATTTGACTATGAATCTTAATTGATTAATTTATCTAATTTCAAGTGAGATTATATTTATTTGTGTAGTCTTACGTGGTCCATTTAGGGAGACATTATCATAAATCAGAACCTTCAGCCTCTGATATTAATAGAATTACTCAATCCCACCACGACCTGTTGGCTTCTTCTGTCACAAGGTAATTAATAATATAATAATCTATCTCATATATATATATAATTCACAGTTAATTAAGGTCTAATTAATAATTTTTTTAATGGTACACAATTTAATAACAGCAATGAAAAGGCAAAAGAAGCTATATTTTACTCCTATACTCGTTATTTCAATGGCTTCGCGGCCATTCTTGAAGAAGAAGAAGCTGCTAGACTCTCAAGTATGTCTGGAAAGAAAAAAATATTTTTCTTGCTCTTCTCCATTACAAACTCGTAATAAAAGTATTTATAAATACTGTTTGATGATCATCTTCTTGTATTGACTTTAATTAATTAGAGCATCCAAAAGTGGCATCGGTTGTACCAGACCGAGTGAGCAAATTACACACTACAAACACATGGCAGTATCTTGGATTTGAGAGGATTAATGGAGAAATTCCCCCTCATTCTCTTTGGCTAAAGGCAAAGTTTGGTGAAGACATAATTATTGCAACTGTTGATTCTTGTAATTTCGTTTTTAATGGTTTCTTTGGGGAGTTTTTATTTTTATTTTTATTTTTTTGAGAAAGAAAAGGACAATTTTTAGTCTATGGAAGTTGGAAAAAAAATAAAAAAATAATTAATACTTATTAGTTATTAAATGTAAAATAATATTATTAATAAGTTATTTTTATAATTAAGTAAAGAAAATATTTTTTTTTTTTAATTTAAAAGAGAAAAGAAATACAAATTTAAAGGGATAATTAATTTTTTAATATTTTTTTTATCCAAATTAATTAAATTTTCAAACAACAATAACTTTTTATCTCACTTTATTTTCTTTTCTTTTACATTTTTATTTCAACTCCTACGGATGACCTTAAGATTTCTTACTCTCAGTTTTTTTTTTTTTTTTTACTTTGAAATTCATAAAAGTGAAAGAGATACACTTAACCATTAAATTATAAATATTGTTATTTATTAGCGTATAATTATAAATTTATATTTTAAGTTGTCAATTAAGTCCAGTATAATTAGTCTTTTTATGATTTTATTTTATTAATAAATTTTATTTCTGTTCCAATTCAAAATAATAATCTTATAGCATTGAAAATGATTTCAAAATTATTAAGTCAAAAGTTTATTAATATCTTCTCATTTTTATTAAAAAAAATAAAGAAAGCAGAGAGTGAAAATATCTATTGAATTTAAGTCCTCCATTTATCAATTAGTGATATTATAAACTTATATATTTAATTTGTTTGAAGTAATTTATTTTGTTTTGATTATTAATGGCAGGTGAGTCAAAAAGCTTCAACGATGATGGGATGGGGCCTATTCCATCTAAATGGAAAGGATATTGTGAAACAAATGATGGAGTTAGATGCAACAGGTTTTCTAATTCTCTCTATCTGCAAATTACATTTTTCTTTTGTTTTGCTTTAATCAATAAGTAAAAATAATTTATTCATATCTAATAAAAGAAGGAAAAACGAAGATAAAAAAAAAAAAAAAAAAGAATTTTAATTTTTTTATATTATTTAAATCTCTTATTTGTATAAAAAAAATGATGAGAAATAAAAAGAAATTTATTATTATAATCTTATAAAAGAAGCGTAATAGAATAAAAAAATTGATATTTTTATAATTTTTATTTTTATTTATTTTTTAATTTTCAATTTCTCTCTATTTTTTTTAAATAATAAAAAAAATTTATTTTCTTAAAACTTAAATAAAAATATGTAATTTTCTCTCATTTCATTTTTTTTTTCATTTTTAATTAACCAAATAAATAAAATAATATTTATTTTCCTTTTTTTTTTTTCTTTTCTCTTCATTTCTATCAAAATATAGTCTTAAATAATTATACAAAGGTGTCCATGATTATATTTGATTATATTGGATTCAAATTGACTATTTTTTTTTCATAAATTTAGGTTTATAGTTTACTCCATATGATACTTTTATGAACTTTTCAAAAGAAAAAGGAAAGAAAATTAAGCCTAAACCATCCATTCCTTGAATTCCGATAATCATTAATTTGGCCATATTTTTCAATTGTTAAATCAGGAATGAATTTAGAATTATTTTATTGGAAGGACTGAAAATATTTTATAAGACATTTATTTTTTAATGAACTTTTTATTATTTTGGAGGTATTTTAATTATTTGTAGTATAATTATTTATATATTTTTTATATATAAATATTAAAAAATTAAACAACATTGTTGAGTTTAAGGGCCTGCCCCCTCTAAACTCTATGTGTCAAATCACAAGAACATTAACAATAAATCAGTAATTTAAAAATCTAACTAGAATTAAATTTATTAAAAAACAATAATAAAATACCTATTTGTAATAAATAGTATACATATCTAAATAAAATATATGAGCCCTAATGACTAGTGTGACCCATTTGACTTTTTAATAAATAAATAAAATAATGGTAAATTTCACGGATGCATTTACCAGCAAAAATCATATAATAATATTTTCAAAATTCGATCGGTTAAAAAATCGGTGAAAACAGAGAATTAGATATTCAATCAGAATTAAATCGATAAAATTGAAAAAAAATCGATATACATATATATGTATATTTAATTTGATATTTATTATATAAATGATGAAAATAAATATAATTTGATATTTATTATTTTAAAAAAAATAAAAAAAATAAAAAAAAAATTAATCCGCTCGAACCGAAAAATAAGTCCGATTCGATCAATTTATCGGTTAACCGATTTTTTAATCAATTTTTGAAGGATAAAATTTTAAAATTAACCGAATCATCCTTAATTCTATTTTCAATTTTTTTAATTTGACCGACATGTTCGGTCTGTTTTAAACAACCATGCCATATAATATAGCATTAACATCTTTTCTAGAAAAAAAAAGAAAGAAAGAAAGAAAAAGCATTAACATCCAACAACTAGAAGAGGAAATCAAAAGTCTACCTCCTGATTAATTTAATGTGGTAATTCAAAATCAATTTATGTTGCAGGAAGCTAATAGGTGCAAGATACTTCAACAAAGGCTATGAAGTTGGTATAGGTCACCCACTTAACTCTTCATACCAAACAACAAGAGATGTTCAAGGGCATGGAACTCACACATTATTCACAGCGGGAGGCAGCTTTGTTCCTGGTGCAAACTTCTTTGGTTCAAGTTACGGAACAACAAAAGGTGGGTCTTGAAAAACTCGGGTTGCTTCTTACAAGGTTTGTTGGCCTGAATGCCCTAGTTCTGATATGCTTGCAGCCATTGAAGCTGTGCTATTGGTGATAGGGTTGATATTCTCTCCATTTCGATCGGAACCGATATTCATGAAGATTATTTCATGGATGAAACTGCAATTGGATCACTTTACGCAGTTGAGAATGGTATTGTTGTAGTTTGTGCTGGAGGAAATTTTGGACCAACTCCTGGAACTATCTCAAATCTAGCTCCCTGGATTCTTACTATTGCTGCTGTTAGAGATACTTTTTATATTGTAAAATAGGAATTTCACTTGTATTAAGAATTATGTATATTTCTTATATTATAGAATAGGAATTACACTTGTATTAATTAGGAATCATTATTTGTTCTATATTTGTTTCTCTTTTAGTTTTATTAGATGTATATAAATACGACTGTACTCCTTTAATTAATTTAAGAAGAATAAAATACAAATTTCTCACAATAATCTTAACATGGTATCAGAGCTAATACTCCTACGAGATCTATAATTTTTTTTCCTCTTCCTCTGTACCTCTAATAACTCTTATTTCTTTTGTCTTCCACAGTCCTCCATAATTCTTTTCTAATGGCTTCTATTACTCCTTCATCTTTTAACCCAATCTTTCTATTCCCTCTACCCACACTCATCAAAATTTCTCCATAAAATTAACAAGCAAAAATTATCTACCTTGGAAAACTCAATTTATTCCCCTTCTTAATTATCAAAAACTTACCTCTTTTATTAATGGAACTATTTTTTCTCCTCCTTTAACTATTCTGAATACTGGTGAAAATCCTCATGAAATTACAAATTCTACCTATGAAACATGGTTTTTACGAGACTAGATGCTTCATTCCTGGTTATTCATTCCTGGTTACTCTCATCTCTTACTGAGGAAATTTTTCTATAAGTGGTTGGCCTTACTACATCTTAACAGGTATGGCAGGCTTTTGCTCATGCTTTTGGAGCCGTTAATCAGAATCGTCAACTTCAGCTCAATATTGAGTTACAAGAACTCAAGAAAAATGAACTCTCTGTTAGCTCTTATCTCAACAAAGACAAATCTCTTGCAGATGAATTACAAGTTGCGGAAAGGAAAGTTTCCCCTGCTGAATTTAATGCTATTATTTATCGAAATATTGTGAATGACTATCATAACATTATTACTGCTCTTAATCTTCGCCCAACTCCAGTCCCATTTCATGAACTTCATGGGAAACTTATGGCTCATGAAAATTTTCTAAGTATGAATACTCCTGTTGCTAATTACCTGAATAGGTCTGGCCCATCTACCTTCTCCACGTAACAGTCATCATCCACTATGGGTGGGCTACTGCCAACCCCACAACAGCAGCTACTGCCGATGTCACAACAGCTGCCTCTTCAAGCATCACGCCAAGCTTCTTCTTTCAATCCGAATTTCAAACGTGGTTTTCAGTGTCCTTGTCAGATTTGTGGCATGCGCAATCACACTGCTGATCACTGTCGTCGTCGGTACTCTAATAAATCTCGTCGACAGTTTCAACCCCAAGCTAATTTTACCTTTTCAGGTGGCACTTCTTCCTCTCATTACAATAATCATGGTCGTGATCATCATCTTTGGTATTCTGATACGGGTGCAAATTCACATGTTACCCTTGATATCTCCACATTGAGCAGTGTTTCTGAATACAAAGGCGGTGATCAATTGTATGTCGGGAATGGTTAAGGTTTGCAAATTTCTCATCTCGGCAAAGTTTCTTTTCCTTGTTCACATGATTCCTTAAATATGAATAATGTATTATATGTTCCTCGTATAACTAAAAATTTACTTTCAGTTAATCAATTCGCTAAAGACAATAATGTTTTCTTTGAATTTTGGCCAACTCATTTTTCTATCAAGGACCAGAAAACCAAGAAACTACTCCTCCATGGCCCAAGTAGGAAGGGCTTGTATGTGATGTGTCAACCACGTGCTCAAAGGAAGGAGGTGTATTCTACAAATTTATCTCTACCACATGAAGATTGGCATGCTAAATTTGGTCATCCTAATATTAGAAAAGTCAAATAAGTTGTCAAAAATTTTAATTTAGGATCTTTTAGTCCCAGTTCTATTTGTCATTCATGCTCTTTAGGAAAATTACATAAATTACCATTTTCAACTGTTACACATTCAAGTTCTCAGCCTTTTGAAATTATACATTCTGATGTTTGGGGACCTGCCCCTATGTTATCTCACTATGGTCATCGTTATTTTATTATTTTTGTTGACGATTTCAGTCGGTTTACATGGATTTATTTTATGAAAAATAAAAGTGAGGTTTTAACTATTTTTAAACAATTTGAAT